>JAMZAV010003205.1:0-181715 GCA_024449915.1 Sweltsa coloradensis | reverse complement strand
TGAATAAATGAAATGAAAAAATAATTACATTAAACTTTAATTAATCACCGAATTAATTCCTTTTTATTTTAACTTATCACACTTTTGATGTATGTATGTTATGTGTACCTAAAACTCGATCGAGTAATCGTCATAAATATGTACTACTTTACTGACAATCCAATGAATCCGAATTGTCCTTCCAGAACAAAATTCCTATAACTTTGACCAATTATTAAGAAATTAAGCGAAGGAATTACTTATATCTCAATAATTGTTTGTTGTCACTCGATTAACACATACACAAGCCAACAGAAGTATCAATCAATAAACCTGCGAGTATAATTTAAAAAAATTAATAATAGTCCCAAATTAAGTTCATGCTACTTTTCTGTGTAATTGATTTCCCACAAAATTATTTTCCTGTAAAATAAGCATGCAATGGTTCCCAGTGTGGCTGTGTCATTTTACACAACACATGGTGATTAATCAATTAATTTAATTCATTCTTTAATTCAATTAACATGAAATAGCATGACCCTTACATTTTGGGCCTATAAATTTTTTTTAAATATAGCTCGCATTGTTTATATTTGATACTACTGTTGGCATTTTGTATGTGTTAATTTGAGTGACAACAACAATTATGGAGATATAAGTATTTTTTCGCTTAATTTCTAATTACTCGGTAAGTTATAGACTTTTGTTTTCGGACATGACATTCGCGATTCATTGGCATTATTTCCTTAAAGATTACACTTTTAATAACGATCGATCGAGTTTTAGGTATAGCATACAATACAATAGGCAAAAGTGGTATAATTTAACTAAAATGTAATTAATTCGTGAATAAATTAAATTTAATTAATTTAATTTTTTCATTACTTTATTAGTCTCAAACTATCTTTAAAATATTCCAATGTCTGAAACTCAGATTGTGTTAATTTCACAAAATTTATTGAGATTATATTGTCATTATTTTTTATTAATTGAATTAATTGAATTAATAGGAAAAATGATTGGAATTAATTTTTGGAACAATTATTTTTTTGGTTCATTGTGGTCTATTGTTCTTGTGTTATACACTACATGATTTTGGTAGCTGAATACTAACTTAATGAGATTTAATTACATTGCTTAATTTAATTCATTAATTACTAAAAAAAGTACAGAAGTTCGTTTCGGGACTTTTAAATTTTGGATTTATTGGCGTTATTTTAGTATAGTCTATAAAATTTTACGACGCTCCGCGAATTCTACGTATAAATAAGTATCCAAAAAAGTGCTATAATTGGCAAAACATTGTAATAATATATAATACAATTAAAACTATTGTTTTAGGGTAAAATTTCTAGAGACATTTTGTAGCCGTCATTAAAACCCGAATAACACAACCCAGTTTATTTCCAAATCTGATATTACTTCTTGCTAGCAGCCATTTTTAAGAATTATTTGGGGGGCGGCCACTTGTGGCCGCCATGACGAGGTGACTTATTGCTACCATGCGTGTCCCCCCTGAAAATAACATTCTAAAAATATGTCTTTTACCTGGCTCCTAAATGGTGCTGGTTTCCGGATTTGAAATGTTCCTATAGTTTTAGCAGCTTGTTTCCACGGACGAATGATGGCACCAATCGCGAAGTATGTGTGCGTGCGAACTTTTCTTTATCTTTTTATCATTAAATTACATTACTAGTGCCAAATATGAAAACTTATTTTACAGGATATTACAGGATATTTTCATGTTTTCCTTCAGGATATTTCTTCCTTCATGATGTGGCAAGCCCTGCCCTATTTGGTCTGTACATGTTTGCTGTCCCCTGGTGGCTACTTTTCCACTCCACAAGTTGCTCATCGATGGGAGTCCCGTTTAACAGGTTGTGGTGACAATGTACTAAATGTTAAGGGTGTGACAAAGCTTTGTTTTGCTTTATCCTTCATTTGGTAATTGGTATATTTATAAATTCATTTACAGATCATGAGCTCTTCTTCAAGGGAAAAGGGTACACAATATAGAGAGTAACTAGGGCTTAAATCCACCAGCTGGAAAAGGGAATCCCAGACCCAATATGATTTCTTAGAATGGCAGTAAATACGTCTGAAAGTAAGTAGAATGTATAGAGAGGGCTTAATAAAAGAGCGGATTATTTTTTGAAATTTTTTTTTGACGTGACATAACCTCAAATCAACCATTATATCAAATTACTGGAATCAGTTGCTCTAGTTCAAAATTAAGTTTTGAGCAGCGGGTTTTGTATATTGTTTCCTACCTTCCTTTATCTACAACCTAATATAAGGATATGGTGTTTATATGGTTTTTCAGGCGTGCAATGATTTTTTACCGTTAAACGTTTGTTTCGAGCAGAGGTCTCAACTCCGAGAATAATGGACTGTATATATATTTTGTCTGCACTTTACCCCGCGTCTTGATGTAGGCTGAAGAGGCAGTGGCAGCAGGTAAGTACGATTTAGGCGGGTGGTTAGCCCAGCGCGAGAGAGAAAAGGGATAAAGAGGCGGTCGCGGGTCGATGGAGTGAGTAGGAAGTTAGAAATGCCTGGAAGGCCACGTCCGAACCAAGACTGCAGCTCGGAAACCCGTCGTTGTATTCCCAGACGGACGCGGGTCAGGCGGCTACACACTTGAGTACGTAAGTGAGTGCAATTCCGGCAGAACGAGACACGTGCGTTGCGAGTTGCGAGCGAGAGAACATCTGAGACGAAAACGACCTTTGCACTTCATCGAGTGAAGCGAGAGGCGCACTGCATTGACAAAATACTTGCATAAAGTTACAACGCGAGAAAACCAGGGAAAAAATACGTCTGATTAGGCAGAACTTCAAACAGGTGGATAACAATATGTGCAACTTATTAATAGCGAAACAAGAATACCAATAGCTAGAGAAAAATATAACTACCAAAATAGCGCCGGGAAATGGCGCGAACATAACCGGCCCACCTAAATGGATATTTTAAATAGACTTGAAGAGAAATAACTAAGAACTACAACTATAAGACAGAGCCAAAACGAATACTAGAATGAGGGAGGGTCACCAACTTGTTCACCGTACGGGTAAACACTCCTTTGGTCCGAACGGACGCCAATCTGATGACGTTGTATTTTCAGTGCGCACGTTGTAACCCCCTGCCCAACAGGCCAAGACAAAGGAGTGGTACGGGTTCCAACACGAAGACCACGTCACCGACCTTGAGGTTAGGGCACCGCGCAGCACCCACTTCCCAAACTGCATCTGCGTGTGCAGATACTCATAGGACCAACGTGTCCAAAGCTTTGATGCAGTTGACGGACTTGAAGCCAACGAGCGAGGTATAGGCCATTCTCGACGCAGCGACTTCCGGGGAAGGTGCGAGAAGCGAGGTGCCGATCAACAAATGTGCGGAGAGAGGTAATCTGGGCCATCCAGGGGGTCAACGAAGTGGCACAAAGCGGACGACTATTCAACACGGCTTGATGCGTGAAAACAGGGTGGAGTACTCCTCGAAATTAAGGGCGGTAGTCCTTAATTTAGTCGATGCAAGGAGTAAATTGGCGGATTTTACCCCGGCTTCCCCAATTCTAACCCCCGAATTAGGAGCGTATGGGGGGTTGAAATGCCACCTAACATACGTAGTGCAGCTTGTTCCGCGATGGCGGTCTTCAGCTGCCGTGAGAGATCTGTAGATCTCGCGAGGCGAAGCGAGCATCAACCTACGTAGTTACGCCACCGTCGGGGTAAAAGTGAGCTGGGAGTCCACGCCGGGCGAGAACCCGATCAAGACGGCCAGGAAAGCTTCAGGGGGGGGGGGGGGGGGGGTGGACAGGTCATAGACCAGCTCAAGGTGCACAGCTTTGGTGCCATGCAGACGAAGAGACATAAGTAGCCTTTGACGATGGAGGCACTACGACAGGACGTCGTCTTCACTGAGAATGGGCCCTGCGTAGTCTGTGCCCACGTGAGGAACGCACGCGGAAGGCTTAACGCGAGTTCAGGCAGATTATAGCCATATATTGGCTGATTAGGCTTGGCGTCGAATTTGAAACAGGTTACGCAGCGACGATGCGTTGCCGTAACAAACCACCAGAGATGATAATCGCAGATACATCTGCTGAATGAGAGCTTGCACAGTCGGGGGCAGAGTGCAAGGAGGAGAGGATTGAAGGCTCACACAAGAGCGCGGACAAATGCGCTTCCTTGGGAATCAAGAGGGATACGAGTTCTTCGGGAGAGAAGAATAAGAACCTGCAGCCCACACTGACAAACCCACGGGAGTCAATGAAGGGCTTGAGGGTGGCGAAGCGGGGGGTCACGAACTTAGTGTTTATCCATTGCTTGAGCTCATCAGCGAAGTACTGCATGCTGGGTGATGCGCAAGCACAGGCGCATCGCGTCCTCAATATCGGACGGGAGCAGAGGAACCTGTTATAGGGGGGTGCAAGGTTACTTCGAAACGCAAGCAAGATTGCGGGAAAAGCGTACACGTGCCGACACGCGCTGGCTTTCAAGAGCGAGGAGAAACTCTGCAGTTTGACAAGCAGAGGATCAAGGAGGGATCATGAGTTATCACGCACCGTGGTAGACGCTTTCAGCTCGGTGCAAGTCGTGGCTGGGTTCAACCGAAGGGGACGGCGAGACCACGTGGAGGTGGGGAGGAACGCATGAAGGGGAACCAGAGAAACTCATATGGGGTGGTTCAACAGGTCAGGGGAGCAGCCCCCGAGAGGCGCAATCGGCCAGTTCTCTTCAGAACTAACAGTCCGATGGAGCCCATTCAGGGGAGAAGTGGTCTCGAGTATTTTCGACTACCGCGATTGGCGGACGAATGTCTTCAGCTGGTGCGGGGGGTACTGAGCAAGCGAGTACGATAGTGGAATCAGTGTATAGCAACACTGTTTCTATGTGCAAGGGCTTGAGAGCGGGTAGGGTGTCTTTAATCACCCTAAACAGTAACAATGCTCCACTGAGTTCCAACTTGGGCACAGTGAGCAGCTTGACGGGCGCGACCTTGCTCCTGGCTCTCACAATCTGACGTGAGATTGCGAGCATCGCGTCTCAACGTGCAAGTAAGAGTAGCAGCATAGGCCTTCTCGTAAAGGCGTCGCAAACCCTACAAGCCGGTATGTGGCATCGTTCATGACCAGGAGACGCGGAACATGAACACACTCACTTGGGCAACGCTTTCAATGGCAGTGGCCAAGTCTGAGAGAGGTGATTCGAGAGTGTTCATCCACTCCACGCGCAAGGAGCCAGAGATTCGCATGAACCACTTCAATCCAGAAGACGAAAGGGGTGAGAAACCCGAGTGGGTCGAATATGCCGGCGATGTAGGAGAGTATGGCCCGTGTTGGTGACGCAACCTAAAAGGGCGAGAGTGGTGGAAGCTCAAGCAAATCGAACGAGGGTCCCACAAAAGACCGAGAATTTCAAAGTTTGTTCGTCGTTGGAATAAGACCAGGGAGTTTCTAGATGGTCCTTGGGGAGGAGCTAAGAGCGTCAGGAACATTGCTAGCCCCCTTTCGTAGCTCGATGCCTGCCACACTAGTGAGTGACTGCAACTCAGCACGAAGCACCTACAAGGTGCTACGTCCAAGGTCACTGGCGCCTGAAACTACGTCATCGATGTAGATGTTTGAAGTAAAGGGCGCGTGAAAGCGAGAGGAAACTTATGCACCTTCGTCCACGACCGAGTTTTTGCTGCAACACTCCGTTGGGGCCTGGAAGGCAGAGGTAGTTGAGACCGTAGGTCACTGTATTGGATCTCGTACCTCACCCTCAGAGAGTAAGGGCTCAGGACCTCAGAATATGTGCTGAAAGCACGATCGTCCTGGTTCACAGATTTGACGTAACATCTGTCTCACGTCCGCGCACGAGAGCTACCGGATGAATGCGAAAAGTGTTAGAACAGTGGGAAGGTCCTTTGAAGCTTTAGGAACCACTCAGCAAGACGTGGTGAGAGCGACTCCACTTTTTATCAGGAAGGAGGCGTTGAATACCACTCCGCAGTTTAGTGGTAGAGCTTGTGACCTTGTGTACCCAATGATGCGGGATTATGTACTTCCGCAGGTCGAGAGAAGGCTGCAGTCAGTGAACGAGCGTAATCAATCCTGAACTCAGGAATATGCAGTCATGAAGTGTAGGATTCACTCTTCAGACGACACTCTAAACTGACAAAAGTCTTGAGCGCGACGTCACGATTGTAGCCTGCATGACGCAATCAAAAGGCTTGAATGGTCGATGCGACCGAGTAGGCTGGCGCAGAGGGGTCGTCGAGAGTGGAGTTTTAATGAAGTGCTCTTCAACGAGCGAAATCCATTTGGTCCAGATAGGGAGGTCGACTGACCTCTTCTGTCCCAGAGAGACGGAGAGTTGTTCCAACGGGGAGCTTGTCACACGCGAGAAATGAGTAGGATGACTCAGGTGCTGGTTGAGTACGTGGACCGGACCTAAGATTACGCGCAACAAAACCGTTTTGAGTGCGGCAGGTTTGCTGCCTACGATCGTGTGTCCGGTTTTACAGAGAATGTCTGAGTAGAGAGCGGCACCAATGAGGAAATCAGTGGCGCCTGGGTACATTGAAGCGATCCGGGTCGCGAGGTCAAGGTCATGATAGCCTCTATGACGTCAGTGGGACACGGAGGATGTACGGCAAATTGCACCGGCAATAGTTGAGAGAACGTGTGCATTGACATCATAGAGGGTTGCCCAGAGAGCCGAGAAAGCTAACTGCATGCACAATACCATGCACTCGAGTATTAGTTTGTCCGACACCTGCTAGTGGGGTTGGGCGGTGTAGGATTGGACTTTTCAAGCCCACGTTGCACTAAAACGCCTTAGTGAATAGCAGAGATTTGTGACCCTGAGTCAACAACCGCCGAAAGGGTTTGCAGATCCAGTGCGCTTCACTAATGAGTGCACAACGGTGCCTTAGTATGACAGTTTGATGAGTGGGGCTCCGAAGCCTGGACTTGACATGACGAGCCTGGGGGCGCTGAACGGACCTTGCTCGGTGACAGGAAGTATCGTCAGCGAGAGACGGAGCGGATTTCAGGAATGTACATAGAATGATGTTTAGAGGCTTTGACAACACAGAACATGATTTCGTGGAAGTGCATTGGGATCCAGATGTGCACCCATAACAATTAAAACAGCGGTTTAATTGGCAACAGCGTGTCATAACTTTGGTCCTATGGTTAACACACGGAAACATTGCCTGGTACAATGTATGAGAAGCCTTACATACGGACAAGCGGACTACAGTTGTGAGATTGATTACGAGATGAGTTACTACTGGGTACTCCGCTGCACACTGTTGTTCGAGGCAGGTGACGACCACTAACAAGTGTTGATTCGCTGTTGAAGGAGAGAAACTTTTGACGGTAGTTAACAGAACTTTTCCCGACAGCACATAACTCCATCGTTCTAGATTGGTCTCGAGAATCGATTAGCGATTTGTAATCGGGAGTTGAATTAGATGTTTGTCTGTTTTCAAAAGCCTTGCGAGATGACGCATCGAGATTAGCTAATGCAACATAACAATAAGAAATCACACTAAATCATGACTATTCAGAGCTTTCAGAGATTCGACAGAGTTTGATGTGTTTTTAGCAACGCTTGAAGAACGTATAGGATGACGTTTTTTAGAGAACCAAAATCTAAAATCTTTGGAACATACAAACTCCCTAGTAATCGCTTGTTTTGATAACGAGAAATGAGAGTTTTGCAGAGCGAGGGGGTACTTTTCTTCAGTTATTTAAACTCTGAGATGAGGGCCAACGGAGTTTCAGACAATGAAGTTTTTAATAGTGTAACTTTTGCACATTCACTTATGATTTATTATCATCGATCAGAGATTTGAAAAGAGAATCGATTCGGGCCATTTGCAGATGTACTCCTTTGAACTTGGGAAGATCTATGACTGCAATGCAAGAGGGGATGGTTGACTGAGCGGACAGAGACCAGGTTGAGTCACAACAGGGCGCTGATTTACTTTATCAACCGTAGTACTAACGAAACTTACAAGCACGAAAGGTTTCAAAACTGTCTTGAACCTTTGTCTATTATCGCTCGATTTAGCGGGTAAGAACTACTTGGGTTTGAGTTCGGCAATAGACATTTGATTTCGCGGAATCAGATTCCCCAATTGAGACAAATTATCAAAACGGGTCCTAAATGACTCAACTTTCAACTTGAGCGGTTTTATTTTCTCGATACGCATTGTTACGTTCGCTGAACGGAACGCCGATATAAACTCGCGTCGAGCAACTAACTTTTTCTGGGCTGAGGCTTGCAACTCTTCATGATGAAAACGGAGGATTACAAGTATCAACAATAAGAGGAAACAACGTAAGAGCAATTACACTGAATAGGCAATCACAGAAACACGAGAAGCGAAAACTACAACACTCAAAACCGTGTGTGTAGTGCGACGACCAACAAGACTACCTTGAATGAGAAATATTTGCGAAAATGCGGAAATCCCGGAGCATCCGGCCCGGAGGACCATGGTGTTTCGAGCCGAGGGGCTCAACTCCGAGAATAATGGACTGTATATATATTTTATCTGAACTTACCCGAGTCTTGATGTAGGCTGAAGGGGCGTGCAGAGGTAAGTTACGATTGAGCGAGGTTTTAAGCCCCACCGCAGAGAGAACAGTGGGATAAAGAAACTCGAGTTTGGAAGGATGAGTAGGAAGTTAGAAAGGCTGGAAGGCAATTCCGAACCAAGGACTAGCAGCTCGGAAACCCCGTCGTTGTTTCCAAGCCGGACCCGCGCAGGCCGGCTACACACTTGAGTACGTACAGTTAGTGCAATGTCCCGGAGAACGGACCACAGGCGTTGCGAGTTTGCGAGCCGAGAGAATCTGAAGGGACGAAAACGAACTTTGCCACTTTATCGAGTGAAGCGAGAGGGCGAAACTGCAATTGACCAAAACTACTTGCATAAAGCGAACGCGAAGGAAAACACGGAAATGACCGTCTGATAGGACAGAAATTTTAAACAGTGATGAACAATCTGTGCAACTTATGATAACGAAACAAGAACTACCCAATAGCTAAGAGAAAAATATAACCTACCAAATAGCGCCGGGAAATGGCGCCAACACGGGACCAAAATTTTGAAATTGTACCGCAGGAGCAACAAAAATTGTGCAACGCAACCAATCATTATAAAACCAAAAATCCTTTTTTTTAGGTTGTAATTGAAGGAGTGTAGAATAATATACAAAAAATCTCAACACGCTGCTTAAAATT
This sequence comes from Sweltsa coloradensis, assembly GCA_024449915.1. NCBI lineage: Eukaryota > Metazoa > Arthropoda > Insecta > Plecoptera > Chloroperlidae > Sweltsa > Sweltsa coloradensis. The sequence goes on along the minus strand of JAMZAV010003205.1, from coordinate 172,488 downwards.
CAGTTTTTTGAACTTGAGCAACTGAATTCCCAGTAATTTGGAATAGAATTGGTTGATTCCTGAGTTTATGTCCCCTTCAGAAAATTTCAAAAAAAATATCGCTCTTTTATTTAAGCCCTCTCATTCTACTTACTTTTTCAGACGTCTTTACTGCATTTATTTAGAAATTCATATTTGATGGTCTAGGGATTCCCCTTAAGATACATTGTTAAAAGAGAAAAGTGAGTCTCTCACCTAGTAGGACATATGCAGAAAAACTTAAAAAGAAGAAGTGTAACGTAAAGAATGCCACAATGCTGATAAGGAGAGTAAAATGAAAAGAGCTAGGCCATGAAGTAGCAACAGGTGATCGAAGTGGAGTCGGCCTTAAGTAGCCCGCAATAGAAAACATACACAAAGACCACACAAAAAACCTGTGACAACTGTTTTTTTTTTCAACGGTTTTACATGATATTGTTTTGGTGCAACTCGCCAGCTTTTTGCCTACTCACTAGTTTTTTTCAACTGCGCGCGCCTGATCGCCGTCCTCCTGCCCCGAGAGCGCGCCAACCGACTGGGGTGCGTTCGACTGTATCGATCGGACGGTATCGAGGGTCGAACGAGCTGGCCTAGAGGAAGAGAGGCTAACGCTGTGAACGGTGTCAAGCCTGAGGTTCGGCCCCTGAGAGGTCAGTGTGACTTTGGCTGGTCCCTGGAGCAGGGGCGTTGCTGGGAAATGTCGTTGGGCTTCGATTTTGCTGCATAAGTATCGTCCGTGGCGGGGCAGTAGCCGAATGTTGTTGCTGGTAATGCGGTTGGGCATTGATTTTGCTACATAAGTATCCCCCGTGGTGGGGCAGTAGCCGAATTTTGCTATCCATTCAGTGGTAAGTTCTTTTTGATGTTAATTCTGTTTAAGGTTGTTTAGACCTTGGTTAAAGAGGTTATTTCAAGCGTTTGGGAATTTCTCTCTACCACAGGATTTTAGTACGGGGCGAGAAGTATCTCTAGCCGTGCCAGAAGTATAGGCCCTACTCCTAGGCTTACCAGGCCACGATTTTAGTACGGGGCAAGAAGTATCCCTAGCCATGCCGGAAGTCAACTCCTAGGCTCACCAGGCCATGTACGTTGGGGGAAAAGTAGGCGTTCCAAGGGCCTACAGCTCCTGTCTACTCTAAGCGTAGGCCTAGTTGTCCTAGGCCTAGTTCTACCTCGTGGCGTTCATCCCGTTTTGAAGGTTGGAATTCCCAGGGCGCGGCCCAAGAGACTCCGGCAAGATTAACCACATGGTGGTATTGTTAACTTACAGGGTGTGCAACCTGACCACTTTAGGAACTCTACTTGAACATTTATCTGTATATGCCCAGTCGTTGAAGGTCCGGTCAGCCTTATAGGCCAACGCTGGAAGAACGCTTGAACATTTACTCATCAGGTATGCCATATGCAGCCTTCTTTACTTGTGTGCGGGACTTTAGGTCCTAGGCCCCTTACAGAGTGTGCAACCTGACCACTTTAGGAACCCTACTTGAACATTTATCTGTATATACCCAGTCGTTGAAGGTCCGGTCAGCCTTAAAGGCCAACGCTGGAAGAACGCTTGAACATTTACTCATCAGGTATGCCATATGCAGCCTTCTTTACTTGTGTGCGGGACTTTAGGTCCTAGGCCCCTTACAGAGTGTGCAACCTGACCACTTTAGGAACCCTACTTGAACATTTATCTGTATATACCCAGTCGTTGAAGGTCCGGTCAGCCTTATAGGCCAACGCTGGAAGAACGCTTGAACATTTACTCATCAGGTATGCCATATGCAGCCTTCTTTACTTGTGTGCGGGACTTTAGGTCCTAGGCCCCTTACAGAGTGTGCAACCTGACCACTTTAGGAACCCTACTTGAACATTTATCTGTATATACCCAGTCGTTGAAGGTCCGGTCAGCCTTATAGGCCAACGCTGGAAGAACGCTTGAACATTTACTCATCAGGTATGCCATATGCAGCCTTCTTTACTTGTGTGCGGGACTTTAGGTCCTAGGCCCCTTACAGAGTGTGCAACCTGACCACTTTAGGAACCCTACTTGAACATTTATCTGTATATACCCAGTCGTTGAAGGTCCGGTCAGCCTTAAAGGCCAACGCTGGAAGAACGCTTGAACATTTACTCATCAGGTATGCCATATGCAGCCTTCTTTACTTGTGTGCGGGACTTTAGGTCCTAGGCCCCTTACGGAGTGTGCAACCTGACCACTTTAGGAACCCTACTTGAACATTTATCTGTCTATACCCAGTCGTTGAAGGTCCGGTCAGCCTTATAGGCCAACGCTGGAAGAACGCTTGAACATTCACTCATCAGGTATGCCATAAGCAGCCTTCCTTCCTTATGTTGGACTGAAGGTCCGAGGCCCCAGAGTAAAGGGGTGTGGTTCGAGTCCTACCCACGTTTAGAATTAAGTTTACCATAGCCGACTACCGGTACCTAGCCTGTTGTAGGCCTAGATCTCTAGAATTAATATAAAGTGTTATTGTAAGGTGGCCACCATTTTGTGTGATTTGTGAGGGGACAAAATCACCTATCGCTGTAGGTTTTGTGTACCGTAGGCCAAGTTAGTTGGTAAGTGAATGTCAGGAGTGACTATGACCAACAAGGGTCGTCCAGGGAGACCGTTGGGAGAGTTTGTTGATTCGGTGTGAACATAAGGTACTGTACGCCAGTCAAGGTCTCAGTGTGCCCGTGGTGGCCGAGGCGGTTCACACCCAGAAACCGTATCCTACAGGCTTAGGCCTAGTAGGCCCACATTAGTAGACCTAGTCATAAATTTATCTTACTCATTAGTCATGTCATCATGTCTCATGTTAATGGAACTATTTACTCAATATTTGTGTACGTAAGAGATCTACCTACTAGTTAAACTTCTACGTTACCCACTTCGAACTTTGGTGGCGACTCATCCTACCCAGAGAACTTTAAGGAGGCTATGTTTGTATTGGTGACAGGATTATTTCAATAAATTTCTCATGCCTAATTATCCGTGGGTTTTGTCTTCGTAGAACTTCCTCGTTCCATCTACCCAGACCTCTAGGTACCCTAACTTCGGAACGAGGTGGCGCCCTTGGTACCAGAGCAGAGCAACTACATCCCCACCCCCCCATCTCCACCGAGTCTTGCCGGGCACGGTAAGTGTAGGCCGGTTCCAACGGTTTGGACCAGTCACAAACCACACATTAACAAAACATTTTCAGTTCACCCACGAGACCTTCCTCAGCGAGCGCTCACTAATATAAGGTTAAGTTACACATATCTAGCCTATGTAAGTAGGCTACAATGGATATACAGATTGAGAGAAGAGAACCTACCTCTATCATATCGTAGAACTTATCTACTTGCTCCTTGAAAGCAGTGCATCGAATCTCTCCGCTCTCGTCGATCAGGTACATGAAGAAGAGTTTCCCCTCCCCGCGAGCGTTGCTCCACGTCTTGATTGGCGTCTTGGACGTGACCCGAGCCTTGATTGTCCACCGGTTCTGATAGGGGTTGAGGCTTGCGATGGGGTGCGTGGCCACCCCCGACGAGTCGAAACCACCCCCGGGTGACGCTGCCGACTTCTTCGACGGGCTGCCGTTCTCGAACACCGGGGGCCGCTTGACGGGGCTGGTTCTCGGGGCGCCCATCCCCGCAGAAGATGATGAAGTCGCCTGAGCTGGCGCCCGCGATTGTGACTCGTCGTATTGGACGGGATTGCCGATACGCATTCCCACCTCGGAGCCTGGTACCAGCACGGTCACATCCAAAATAATCATGACTCTCCTGAAATACCAGATAGACCAATGACAGCAATGGCAATGTGAATATATGTAGGGACAAGGAACAAAATACCAACGATTATTGCAAAAGTTGTTTATCAATCAATAGTATTCAATATGGCTTAGAGGGTCCGTACCAACGAATAGAATGTGAAACCAATAGAATGGGAAACGAATAGAAAGTGCAAGAAATAGAATGGGAAACGGCTGAGAGAGGGGATGGAATGTGAGAGCACTCTGACACATCTTGCAACACTGTACGTTAATCATACATTTGGGATGTAATTTACGCTTGATATCATTTTTACAATTAAATTGATTATCACGCTCGTCATACATATATTGCATTAATTTCTATAGGTTTCTCGTTCCAATGGATTCTCATTCTGTCTGCTTCTCTTTCTATCCGTTTCCTCAATAATTTCTATTCGTTTCCACAACTTTTCTGTTCGTTTCCTCAATGATTTCTAATCGTTTCCCATTCTATTGGTTTCCTCATTTTAACTTGAAATGAGTCGGTCAAATAGCTGCCTTTACTACCTTGGTCTGTATTACCGACTGAAAAAAACAAATGGTAGCCACAGCGGAAAGATTTGAAATTGCATGCAGTATCAAAATACTAGTCAGTCTGAACTATAACCCTTAACCTTCGTCGTTCACTGCGCGAATGTGTGTGTTTTCAGTTTGAAAATAAGTTGTTATTTTTGTTAGAATATGACATGTTGCTAGTTTAATTAATAATAGTTTCTCAAACTCATAGAATATTACCCACAAATAAATCACGAAATTTACCAATTTTGATAATTACGCAAAAATCAAAAATACTAAAAATTAATTTAATATGTTTAGAGTGTGTATGGTTGTTTTTTTAATGTTCGTCGTCCATAGAAGGTTGCAGTGTATACAAATACATATGACTATAACATCTGTGTTATGTTTGGTATTAATCTTATTGAGGGAGCGAAGCGAGCGTCTCCACTTGAATCTTATGGCTCGAATGTCTGTTTTTTTGTTTTTTTTTTCTGTTACTGCTTCGATACAGGTCGCACCGTTTCTCTGATCGACCTGAAATTTTTCACACATGTACATACCACCTAGGCGGGTTGCTGTATAGTTTTTGAACAAAATCCAATCGTTGGTTATAAAAAATAAAATAAATAAAAAAAAATAAAAAAAAAAAAAAAAAATGTTCCGATCGTTATGAAATTTTGCAGGGTCAATAAGTACACCATTCTCTTTTATATTTTTTTAAATTTTTAGCTAAATCGGTCAAGACGTTAAAGACTTATTGGTAATCATTATTCGAAAAATGATGCTAAAAAATGAAGGAGGCAGTGAAGATACAGATACACTTAAGAAGGCATGACGTTAATTAGTACAATGCAAAGATGTTGGAATAGTATATAGTGTACAATGTCAATATCCAGCTAGGCCTACACTGTGTGGTGGGCTTTATGGGAATGTCGTGCTCGGGTCATGTTGCACGTACCGGTGCTCGCTCAACAACGCGTCCAACTGAGCGTTTTCCTAGTTTAAATATGGCTTCAAGAAGTGCACAATCCTGAAAAAAATCCCTGATGTTGCATACTCTTAGAAATAAATATTTTAATAATAAAGATACTCGATTAATATTACTGGGCGCAATTATGCACTTATTATATAGTTTTTAATCTCGATTATAACAATTTATTACACATTATGTATATGTAGGCCTATTATACTTTTTCATAAATATTTTATTTATTTTATTTTCTTGTTTATCCTTGTTGTTGTTACATTTTTTTTAACAACAAGAAAAGGCGTCGACGCTAGCAAATATTTTGCTAAAACACTTGATATCTTTGTAGAAATCTCGTGCCGCGAAGAGCCTTGCTAAGCACGTGAAACTAACACGGCACTTGTAGTTGGTTCTCCCATAAGTACTCCTTACACATGGAAGGGAAATGACTTACTGGGCAGTCTTTGAGGGCGGGCGGCAGGTCGTTCCATGGGTTAACAACCCGGAAAGAAAATATACGTATTTCAATAAAAAACGCGTTTATTTCTTAGTAAAACAAACCAGCTTAGACAAAGAAGGATATCCTACTGTGAGTGATATTCTGCTCCTCTTAACAGTCTAACAACCCCTTTAAAATAGTCATTTTGTGTACAAATTTTACATAAAAGTAGGATTTCGCAAATAAGGTCAAATGGTTAGTCTGGGCAAGGAGAAAGGTCCCGCCCTTGTATTGCCACCTTGGCACCAATGTTGATTGGCGTTGGTAAAATAAATGTTTAAGTAAATTGTTAATCGGATGCTTCATTAATGGAATAATGGTGGGTGTTCATAATTTTCTAGTTATGTCCTTGGAATTAGGAGCCTATGCTCAGAATATCTTTTTTTGTGTTAGATGAAAGAAACAAAGCTAATCTAGGTGCCCGTTAGGGCGCCGCAGCCAAGCCGCGGTGCGCTACACACTCAAGCACCTTATACACCAAGCAGAGTTGGGGTGATTTCGAGGTGTTACCCAGCCGTCATGTAACGTGATGTGAACTTGAAAACTATCACAATCGAGGGGATTTAGGTACCTGACAACACATGCCAAATTTTATTGGGGTACGACCATTCCTTCTTGGTGAAAAAATGGCTTGAAACATGCTCAAAATCACTTTAAGGATGTTAGCTACTCCTACTGCTACTACTGCTACTTACATCTAATACGTCGGCCCGCGATTCTGACCAGACGGGTGGGGCTACAATGTTCATATTTTACATGGACATTAAGGTTATAGAATGATAGTCTCTTTGAAAAAAAAAGTTGAAAAAGTTTGTTGGAAGGCTTCCAAATAAAGGTTTTAAAATAAGCCTTAAACACTTGGCATATAATCAACAAGTAACCATAGTTACTTGACACTTGTTGACGGTATAAGCAGAGTTAGGCGGGAAAGTGCGATACGTAAACAAATGGCGGACATTTAAAATTTTTCTTCTTTGTGTGGAACGAGAAAAGGTGTCATTATACTCTCATAAAACAAATCAGAAACCGTCCCTGGCCTAGGCCCAGATGTAGAAAATTATTTATAATACAACAGTGTAGGTCTAAAGTTCCATTAGGCTATAGGACTAGATAAATAAATACTTACACTACATGTTTGACAAGCCCTAGGCCTTTCTTAGCCAACCCTAGGCCAGCACTTCCTTGTTTTGACACACTTCCCGCACAAATAACTAGTTTTGATTACTACAAGCCTAATGCAGAAAAACAATGGTATGATAGTCCTAGGCTATTCCAAAATTTACGGCAATAATAAGCTTTTTCTTTACTTTTAATAACCTCACGCAATCTCCTGTCACTTTTAATAAAAATGTAAAACAAAAGATGGTGAAAATTTTCAATATTCTTCTGATTATCTGATGATTTACATGGCTGTGGGTCAAGGCCGTCTAGATATATCGCTTCCCTCGTGTGGGTGCAGTGAAATAGGTGTAAAATTACATTAGTTGTGCGTTTGTTGTTACATGGGAAAGTTTTAATAGGATGTGAGTTGCCTAGACTTAACCAGTCCTTATACCGTCGTTAAAACCATGGTTATACCACCTATACCCAGGATGTACATGAATCCGGGCCTAGATATTTTACATCCTATTGTTATTGCTAATACCATAAAAATTAAATCAACTTTGATAAAAATATTATATTTTAACAAATAATTTTGTAATGGAACTTGAAAAAGTAATAAGATCACACACATAACAAAAACTTGTAGAAATACAGCCAAACCTTACACACTCAAAAGGAATGAGATCTAAAAAAAGGGCCAAGCTCATCTACCCTTCCACATTTGCGCATTCTTAATTCATAAACGTACAGTGTCCCATAACAGCATCCTCGAAAAGCTTGGCAAAATAGAATTTGCATGTTTACGTTTAAATTAATTACAAAAAAAGAACTTGGATAAACTACTACGTTAAATTAATAATCGCAAATTCTATTTTGCCAAGCTTTTCGAGGATGCTGTTATGGGACACTGTACGTTTATGAATTAAGAATGCGCAAATGTGGAAGGGTAGATGAGCTTGGCCCTTTTTTTAGATCTCATTCCTTTTGAGTGTGTAAGGTTTGGCTGTATTTCTACAAGTTTTTGTTATGTGTGTTAAAAGATTACTGGTTAAGGATTATTCACACCTTAAAACGAAACTATTATTGACTAAAAACGCATAATTAAGATGTATTAAATTTTATTCTGTGATAATATTACACTCGAGTCAGGTAAATGTTATTGCTTTCTAAGCTATTTATGTGTTGATCAATCGTACACTTAATAATTACGATACATAAGAGTGTAAGCAATTATTATGAACCATCTCGATGAGGTTTTATTTAAATTAAATTACTTTTAACATTAATAACCAGTTCCGTTTGTTCGCGTGATTGTACTGGCAATTTATCTTTTAACTTGCCCGGCCCCCCTCCCCACCCCACACACACAATTTTTAGTTGGTTTCCCGCCACAATTATCACTGCTCGGAAGCCTCACACGCGTCTAGTCTTGGGGGATAAATTGTGAAGTCAATAAGAATGAAAAATAGCCTAGAATACAGACGAAATATAATAACATAGTCATTGAAATAAGCATACGAAAACGAACATTATACGGGAAAAAACAAAATAACTAAACTGATACAGAAAATCATCTTACATTTTGTGTTCGTTAGTAACAGCTCTTGTTATCCTTGAAAAAACAATACCTTTTAAAAACATTTTTAAAACTTTAGCCAAGGGTCTTCACTAGACAAATATGACCTTGACACGCCCGTAAGCACTCAAATTCAGATGTACAACGCTCTGGAGAAAAATTGAAACGACATACGTGAATTCTAAAATGCACAAAACACAGATATTTTACGCAGAAGAACATATTTTTTTTTTTTTTATTAATATTTTGCATCATTTTTTTTCATATCAATTAACATAACATGCGATTTATAAAAGAAAATAGTTGAATGCAAGAGCAACAGAAAGAGCATTTGCCCCGTAGTACTTTCGTACCTGTTACCCTTGGTACACAAAATCACCACATTATAAATACGTCGTATCATGTTAAAATTGTACATATCAAATAAACACAACACAATATTAATAAAACACATTAAAAACACTTCCACATCAACAAAAATCTAAAAACAAATTGCTAATTAAAAAACCTCTTAATACCCATGTTGAAACATCTATTACTTTTAAATCCTTGGTAGGAGATTCCACAACAAAAACAGATCGATTAAAAAAACCATTCTGGTACGCCGATGTTCTGGCCCTAGGTGGTATTAAGGGAACACCCGTGTTGTTTCTAGGGAGTTGTCTATCACTTATGGATATTCTGTGGTAAGGATCGACATCAACTTGTCTTGTTAACATTCCTCTCAACAATCTCACATCAGCTTGATTACAAAAATTTCCAATGGAAGGAACGTCACAGATACTACGCCGTGAACTAGCACTAGGATTGAAATTACCTTTCCCTAAAATCAATTTGGTGGCCCTATTTCGTTCTAGCTTGATCATATTATTGCTGAGTTGTAGGATGCCACGCAGGAATACCGTAAGTTAAAATAGGCCGTATCAAGGTAGGTAACCGCAGTTCTTATTGTGCGTTGCCTACTCCTCCCAACACTCCTATTTACAAACCCAAGCAGAGAAGCTGCTCTATTGCGAACAAAATCAGTTTGCACATTCCATTTTAAGTTGTCAGTTATATAAATACCTAACAATTTTATAGAATTAAAAATGGGAACCTGGGATCCTTGTAGGCTATACGTGCACACCAAAGGGTTTCTAGATCTTGAGAAGCGTATGTATTGCGATTTATCAGAGTTAATTTTCATCAAGTTTAATGTACACCAACGCTCTATTGACACCAAATCCTTTTGGAACTCTATCATATCTTCCTTAGAGGCAATTGGTCTATAAATGGTGGTATCATCAGCAAACTGAATCATCTTTGAAGAAACGCACTGTGGTAAGTCCAGAAAGTATATTATGAACAGAAGAGGACCTATCACTGAACCCTGTGGCACACCGGAAGTAATATTAATACGGTGGGAGGTGGCTCCATGAAAAATAACAGACTGGGTTCTATTGGAAAGAAATGACCTGATCTATTTAAGAACATTACCTTGAACACCATATACAGATAATTTAGAAAGCAGTCTGCAATGAGGAACCTGATCAAATGCTTTAGACCAGTCAATAGCAATGCAATCGACCTGTTTAGTTGTGGAATCTTCTAACATGTGTAGCCAATCATCAATCATAACCGTCAGGGCAGTAACACAAGATCTCCTAGGTAGGAAACCATGTTGGTTGGAGTTCAAAAGATCGTTTACTTCAAAGTGGTGACGCACTTGATTTGACACAAGTCTCTCCATCAATTTGCACACTATTGAAGTAAGAGAAATCGGTCTATAATTTTCCATATTAAGTTTGTCTCCTTTTTTAAAGACTGGCACCACATTAGCTTCTTTCCATTGATCTGGCAAAGACCCTGATGACATTGATAGATTGAAAATTACACTCATTGAAGGAGCTAGCGCATTGGCACATTGATTGAGTATTCTAGCTGGGATTCCATCTGGTCCCGTAGCAGCGTTGGGTCGCATTTCCTTGAGCTCCCTGCAGATGTCTCTTACTGGAAAGAAGGTGTCATCCAAAGTAATCGCTGGTGTACTAACTGTTGGCAAAACATTTTCTGTTGTATTTTTCCTGTTGTCTCCTGCTGTGTAGTTATCCTTAAACTGGTTAATGAAGGCGTTAGCTATGTCCAATGGATCATGAACCGAATTACCGTTAACAACGAAATGGTCAGGGGCAGCACTTCCTCGTCTACTATGGATATATTTCCAGAATTTTTTTGAATCGAATCCTATAGACCAAACATACTCCTGGTGAGCAGAACGAGTCGCTTTCTTGATAGAATTTCTAACTTTCTTATAATGATCCCATCTTTCAGTTGAAGGATATTTCTTGTACTTCTTAAAAAGAATATGTCTTTTACGAATTGATTTGATAAGATCTTTGTTTATCCATGGTGATCGCCTTCTAGTATTAATCCTAATCTTTGCTATAGATTCACTAACACATTGCCAGACAACATCAGTCCAGTTATTCCATGCACAATTAATGTCATCCGTATCATAATGCATAGGTAGCCTATCCGCAAGAAGTTCAGAGAGTAAATTCCAGTCAGCTGCTTGGTAATTGTATACCTCCGTTTTCAGCTTCTTTTGTTTTGGAGACTTAACTCTAATTGTAGCTGTGATTGCATAATGATCACTAACACCTTCCACAACAGTAATATTCTCTAAAAGTTCGGTATTGCTGCACAGTAAGAGATCAAGAGTTGAACTAGTCGTTGCTGTTATTCTGGTTGGTTCATTAATAAGTTGGGAGAGGAGTAGATCATAAAAGCAAGACACGAATTCCTCAGCTATCGCATTGTGTGCACAAGGAATGTTACACCATGTTACATCATGTAATAAACCCCACTATTCACCATTGCTAAGCGTTGATTTAACGCGAAGGGAGCAACCTCTTCTTGTTCCCGTTGCGTCGACTTCATGCGTATAACCATGGTGTATATAGTGGGGTTTATTACATAATTAATTCTGTTTGTTGTATGTTGTTCAGCATACAAATATCTGTGTCTTGTGAATTTTAAAATTCTCGTATGTAGTTTCAATTATTCTCCAGAGCGTTGTACATCTGAATTTGAGTGCTTACTAGCGTGTGACGTGTACATGCTTGTCTCGTGAACTCTCTTAACTAGTATTATATATTTATATAATATTGAATTGTATTCAACACTAAGTTAACAATACACTGTAGTTGTTCATTTTCAGTATATAATTTTCATTCTGAAATATACAATTTCGTTGTCCTAACTAGGGTGTCTTAGTTTCTTTCCATAAAAACGTCGCTTCTTTATCCTTGATATTTACGATCTGCGCCGATATTAGTATTTGTTCGCCAACTTTCACCACGTTCACCACCCACGCAACAGAGAAACCTTTGTTGAAACCAGTGCCATTGTTACGAGCAACTTTCGTTGTATATAAGGGGTGAGTAAGTCAAGGCCGAAACTTTCTAAAGTAACATAATAGCAAACCCCTAGGTCAAGTGACCTTCAACAATTATTTCGGCTAGAATATAATAGGCCCTAAGTAATAACGTATTGATGGTTTACGTTCAAGTATTCCATTAGAGATCACTGCACTAAATTCGGGTTCGAAAACTCGCTACTACCAAAAAAGTAGCATCTAATTTTTTAATGAAACTTTTAGGCCTAACAAGGGCATACGTTTAGTTGAGTTTATCAAAAGGCAGTGTTCGATAACTTGTAATGGTGGATAACGACAGAAAAAATATTCATTTTGAAAAAAAATGACAAATAAATTCGTGAGTAAAAATATATAATATTTTCTTAGCACGCAAATTATTGCGTTTGCACACATACAAAAGAACACAATTTGAAATAAGTACTGTATTTGTACGATAATAAAACAAAACTATAAGTATGGATAAAACTAGCATTAGGAAAGGGGAAAGTCTCACTGTTTTATGGGTGTTTAAACAATTTTAAGCATAAAGTCATAACTCGTGGTCGTGGGCAAATCAAATGTGCCGAAAAAAAGCGGGACTTCGTCGAGACTAAAATTTATTTCAGTTATTGCATGGTACACATGAAGCTTTAGATGTTCCATTCGTTTAGAAGACGTATTTACCGAATACACACATGATGGTAGTGAAAAGATGAAACAAATAATGGATAAGACCTAGGTGCCCGTTAATGCGCCGCAGCCAAGTCGCGGTACGCTACACACTCAGGCACGTCTTATACAGCAAGCAGAGTTGGGTGATTTCGAGGTGTCATCACCCAGCCGTCATGAAACGTGATTTGAACTTAAAAACTATCAAAATCAAGGGGATTTGGGTACCTGACAACACATGTTAAATTTGGTTGGAGTACGAACGTTCCTTCTTGGTGAAAAAAAGACTTGAAACATGCTCAAAATCACTTTAAGGATGTTAGTTACTACTACCTTTGAGTATATAACCATATGGTTATATACTCAAAGCTACTACTACCTGCTACTACTACTGGCTACTATACTACTCATGTATAATCCGTCAGTTTCAATTGCCCAACGATTTTGACCAAACGGGTGGGGCTACAACGTTATTATTTTACAAGGACATTAAGATTATATAGTGATGTAGTGCCTTTTGAAGAAAAAGTTGAAAAAGTTTGCTGGAAGGCTTCCAAATAAAGGTTTAAATAGCCTTATAAGGCATCAACAAGTAACTATAGTCACTTAACAATGATCGCCTACAGTGTTTACAAAAAGCAAGTCTTTGAACTGTCATGTTCAAACTTGTAGTTTTAGCCACCTTGGATTTGATTAGGTATACCTGTGGAGAGTTTGTAGAGGGACCTTGGAATGGCGGAATAAATAGACCTGACAGTACTAAATGAATACATCTTTTATCTCCATCTATCCTCAATCATATTACATATTTTCATACATAACAATGGCGACGAGTATCGGATATAAATTAAAGAGTATTTTTAAGTACATATAAAAGTGAATTCAACAAAAGTCTAAAAGTTTTCGAGTGTTTTATAAAATATAACCTCAAAAAAAAGTGCACCACGTTTTTTCAACATGTGTGATCCATCAATGTTTCCCCTTTCAACTCGAAAGATCCTAACCAGAAATGGGAAAAATGGCTAAAACGATTTGACATATTCTTAAAAGCCTCAAACATCACCAATGCAGAGAGAAAAAAAAACATGTTCCTATTTCTAATGGGGGAGGAAACATACGAAGTTCTAGAGTCACTTCCAGGGAACCAGCTTGGGGAAGAGTCCTACGAATTCTAGCACAACGCCTATCCTCACACTTCAAACCAAAAATAAATGTAGACTTCGAGATTTTCACCTTCAGGCAGACAATTCAAAATAACACAGAATCAATAGACCAGTTCTATGAAAGATTACTGAACTGTCAAAAAACTGCCAATTCCAAAATCCAGAAAACGAGATCAAGGCTCAAATAATAGCACACACGAATACAAACGAATACGGCGATATGCCCTTCGAGATTCTCCAACTCTAGGGGAACTGCTAGACACAGCTCGTACTATGAAGCCACAGACACCCTAGCCCAGCGCATGGAAGAAATCTCGACCAGGTCAAGGACGAACCCGAGCGTGGGTCGCTCAATGCAGTAGGTTCCCAATCTAGGCCTAGATCGGGCCTACAAACCCAGTCAATGCAGCCATCATTCAACAGGCCCAGGCCTAATACAGGCAGGCCTATCATCACTGCTCAGAGTCCGGCCAGGTTTTCAGACAATTCACACCCAGGGCCATCACGCTCAATGTCTACAAGAAAATGCTACTTCTGTGATCAAGTCTTGGCCACACGAGGGAGGGACGCTTAGCTTGCCCGGCCTACAATAAAGTATGCTCCATCTGCCAGAAGCGGGGTCATTTTCAAAGGTATGTAATTCAAGATATATGCATACTCCTGTTTACTCTACCACTACAGAGTCATTAGAGGACTCTAGGCCTAGGCCTATGCATACTCCTGTTTACTCTACCACAGAAGAGTCATTAGAAAATTCTAGGCCTATTCAACAGGCGATGGCACAGTATGTCTCATCAGAGGAGGAGGAAATCTTGTAATATCGTCAGCAAATCACATGTCTGTAGGCTCTAAAACCCCCAAAGTCAATATTGGCGTAAATGGGGCACAAGTAACGTTCGTTTTTAGACACTGGTGCTTCAGTCTCAATCATTAGTGAAAGAATACTCAGAGAATCTAAAATTCCATATGAAACAGTGGGAAAACTTCAACAAAAATATTCTCGTTTTGGGTTCTACAGAACCCATGCCTGTAATAGGATGTTTCATTGCCACTCTCACCAGCGAACAAAAGTCAGCACAAGCAATGTTGTATGTTGTCAAGGGGAATAGTGTCCCACTTCTAAGTTACTCATCAGCAATGAGTCTTGACTTAATCGAATAAAGACTCAAGAGGTAGGATTTGCCACAAACTCGATTTCCACAAGTAAAATGTACCAAAATAAATTCCCTAAAGTCTTCACGGGAATTGGTAAACTCGAAAACTTCCAAGTCCACTTACACATTGACCAGAATATTAAACCAGTACACAAAACATCGAAGAATTCCATTTCAACATACGAAAGTCCGTAGAAAAGGAAGTTGCACGTCTCGAAGAAATGGACGTTATTGAAAAGGTGTACGGTCCAACACCATGGTATCACCCATTGTGCCAGTCCCAAAACCAAATGATCCCGATACAATTAGACTGTGTGTAGACATGAGACAGCCGAACTTGGCTATTAAACGTGAGAATCATATAACCCCAACAATTGACGATCTTATTTCTTCACTCAATGGAGCAAAAGTCTTCAGTAAATTAGATCTTACGAGGGCTACCACCAGCTTTTGCTGGATGAAGAGTCCATGTTCATTACCACCTTCTCGCACATATCGGTTTAAGAAGGTATAAGCGCCTTAACTTCGGTATAAATGCGGCAAGCGAAATATTTCAAGACACTATCAGGCAGGTCCTTAACAATATTAAAGGTGTGATAAATATCAGTGACGATATCCTGGTTTATGGAGATACTCAAGAAAGTCACGACGCAGCACTAGCCCAGGTATTACAAAGATTGGAAGACTCGAATCTCACTCTCAATTTAAAAAAATGTTCATTCAGTCAATCTACACTAAAATTCTTTGGATACATGTTTTCGGAAAAGGGCATCGAGGTCGATCCGGATAAGGTTGAGGCAATCTCTGTTATGGGACCTCCAAGAAATGTAACAGAAGTACGTGTCTACTCGGTATGTTGCAGTTCTGCGGAAAGTTCATTCCGGACCTTTCATCCATAAGTGCACCAATCCGCCATCTAACAATGAAGAGGTTGACTTTCAATGGGCCTGTGAGCAACAGGAGGCACTAGATAAACTCAAATTTCAACTCCAATCTAGCAAAGCGCTAGCATACTTCGACTCATCTAAATCACTCCATTTAACAGTCGATGCCGGACCAAAAGGACTTGGAGCAATCCTCTCACAAAACATCCAAACGAACCAACGAAGTCATTGCTTATGCAAGCCGAGCTCTAACACCAGTCGAAGAACGTTATAGTACGATCGAAAGGAAATGCTAGCGGTTGTATATGGAGTAGAACATTTCCCCTGTATCTTTTTGGAGCAGCTAATTTTATCATACACACAGACACAAGCCCCTAGTTCACATACTAAGGTAATGCCGCGCTCAGTGACGTCTGCTAGACTAGAACGTTTGACTCTCCGACTAATGCCATACTCTTTCCAGTCCTACACAAGCGAGGAACTGAAAACCCAGCAGACTATATGTCGCGCCATCCCCTACCCTTCAAGAAAACTTCGTCCCGAACTCCCAAGACTCCGGATGAATACATAAACTTCATTGTTAAAAATGCCGTCCCAAAGCAATGTCATTGGAAGAAGTCAAACTCGCTACAAGTAAAGACGATACCCTTCAGGACTTAATTAACATCATACAATCACCAAACCCATCCACGGAAATTCGAAAACATAACCACCTACACTCATTCTGGAGTATCATCGATGAGATCACCACTGCTGACGGCATTCTCCTTCGAAACAATCTAATAGTAATCCCTGAGACTTTACGTGTGAAAGTCGTCCAACTTGCCCATCGAGGACATCTGGGTATAGTCAAGACCAAGCAACTAATCCGTACAAAAGTGTGGTTTCCCGGAATCGATCGGAGCGTGGAAGAAGAAATCAAAACTTGCCACCCATGCCAGTCAATTACCAAATCCAATTCAAGAGAACCTATCATGTCAACTCCAAATTTCCCAATCATCCATGGGAAAACTTAGCGATTGATTTTCGACGGACCTTACCCAAATGGGAAATACCTTATGATTGTCACAGACGAACATTCGCGTTACCCCAATCGTGGAAATAATCTCATCAACCAGCGCAGAGATAGTAATACCACGCTACGGCGATTGTTTACATTGTTCGGGATACCAGCTCAGCTAAAATCAGACAACGGCCCTCCGTTCAATAGCCAAGCCCTTTGCTGATTTCGCATTAACGTTAAACTTTCGTCACCACTGTGTCACACCACTATGGCCCGAAGCAACGGGCTCGCAGAGCGAAGCGTGCAGAATCTACGCAAAACAATACTAGCGGCCCACATATCCAAACTTGACATCCAAACTGACTAGATGCTTTTCTTCTCAACTACCGAGCTACACCGCATTCTACCACTGGCATCCCTCCGTACACGCACTATTTGGAAGGCCGATGAAGACCACTCTACCACAACTCCCTTCTGCTGAGATTCAACCGGACAATCTTCTTGCAACCATGACGCGGAGAACAAGAAGAAGCCAAATCATACGCCGACGCAAAACGTAAGTTTCCGAAAGTAAATTCAGCTTGGAGACTTGTACTGTCAACAAAAAAAAAAACAATGACACTCCGTTCGATCCATCCCATACACCATAACCTCAATCAGGTTCAAATATCGATCCAGACCACCAAACAATAACCGAATATCCTTTTCAAACATACCACCCAAAAAAAATAACTCGATGACCCTGAAGAAACGAACATTCAGAGAAGAAGAGGACTGCATGATCTCACAGGGAACCCTAATCTGGGAACCCTCGCTAGAGATCTCTATCCAGCTCGCCCAGCGTCCACAACGAATCGTCACCTCTGTACCTGCAAGACTACGCTAGCCTAGATAAAAATGCACTTCATGCAAAGTAAACCTTAGTTAAGAAATGCACTTCATGCCAAAAACTAGAAAGAATTGCACTTATCAAGTAAACCTTCAGTTAAGAATGCATTTCATGCAAATAAAGCCTAAATGAAAATCACTATGCAAGTAACCTTCATTTAAAGAAAGCCTCATGCCAGTAAACCTTCATTTGAAAAAGGAGGAATGTCATGTTCAAACTTGTAGTTTAGCCACTTGTTTTTAGGTACCTGTGGAGAGTTTGTAGAGGACCTTGGAGGCGGAATAATAGACCTGACGTACTAAAGATCTCTTTTATCTCCATCTATCCTCACATTTACATATTTTCTACATAACATGAACCACTAGGTATTTTGCATTCTATTGTAATTGTAATACCTAGCATTAAATCGACTTTGATAAATTTTGTTTTAAAAAATAATGTTGCAATGAAACTTGAAGCGGTACAAAACGAGTTTTGTACCGTTTGACAAAAAATTCGTCCCACTGTTATTTTCAGAAAACTATTTAGCTATTCGCGGTTAAAACCTAACCAGGTAGCAGCAGGGTTCGTATGCCAACAGGGCCGTCTGAAGGCGATAAAAACACGGGCTGCATAGGGACAAGTGTGGTTTTTTTATGCTTTAAAGCATATTTCATTGAGGGCGCAGTTCTGGAAGTATTTCCACTTTCCAGTAGTTGGGTACGATGGGGTAGGACATCACTATATTGTTAACCCTCAGCTGCAAAATAAATAGCCAAAAAAGGAAATTTTTTCTCGTAAATTTTGGGGAGTTATTCTCAGTAATTTTAATTTTTGGCAATACCGCAAATTCTTATTTTAATTGGCCTTTTTTAGGCCATATAATGTATAATATTTTATCACAAATTATTTATTCACTTCCCCCCCCCCCCAAGTAATTTTTTTTTCGGATTCCCCCGAGTAGTTATCAAACTCGATTTGTTTTTAAAATTTTGTTCGTCACGCCATTGAAAACCCCTTAAAAAAATTGTTCACATTTAATAGCCCCCCCCCCCCCCCCCCCCCAATGCGGCTAAAATTTAAAGTTATAAGTTATATGGATGGCACCGGCCTTCACTAAACTTTATATATAGGCCCACTATTATTAATACGCATAGTTAACTAATTAATTAATTGTTTGGTTGTTGTTTTGGTTGAGATTATGAATACTATGAGCCCATGTCTACGCATAATTATTTGCTGTTCACGGCAGCATTTGGTACAAATCTCTTGGCATATAAGGATAAAAAATCAAGGTAGGATAGTTTACATTCAATGCGCTGCACAAATTTAAAAACTATAATTATGGACATATATTATTAATAATAAATAATAATTACAAAAATTCCATATTTTATCTATACCAATTATCAATTATACCATTAATGAGACTTGCATAATATACTATGGTTCACAGTATCTTTGGGTTTAGAATGTTAAACCCAAAGACGGTACATAGCTCTTAGCCCGATTTGGCCCTATACCGCCTACAGCACATCATTGTAATAAATTAATTACCATTATGGTTTATCGTTTATCGGTTGGTGGTATCCATGAAACTGATGAAAGTTGTGAAAAATGTGTCTCAAGGAATAGGAATAGAACTCCCATCTAACCCACAGTATTACACGGAATAATATACACATCAGACTTTTTGCTTCATTACGCATTACAAAAATGTGTATTACTAATTTTATGACCTTTCTTGCTTGCTAAATAATAAACATGATCGAGTAAATTCATTCTGGAGTTGACCGTGACGCTACAATATTGCATTGGTTTAACATTGAATGCCGCCATGCAGCCGCCCGGTATCTGCCTTGGAGCAGTTCTCCACTTGACCGTCAGATGTCAGCCACTTTGCTTTTAAACGTGAATAGGCCTAGTCAAGTTATAGCTAAAGGTGTTTAGAAACTATGTCCAGAAAACCGATTCTCAAAATTTAATTTTGAATTCGTCTTGTATATTACACTTTTGTCCAAAAATCTAAATATAATTTCCAAAAGTGAGGTTATGTCCCGCCCAAAAAATTCACAATTTTGTTTATGTTATTTTAAAGGCCTTCTTTCATTCAACAAACTTTTCAGACATGTTTCTTCGACTTTCAAACTATCGGCCAGAGGTGGTACAATAGCCTTAATAACAAACTTTGGGGCAATGCAAAGTGCGGCCCCCTTATACTTTTTTATTATCTCTCTCCGCATCCTCCCCCACCAAAAAAAATAATAATTTTACATAAAACAATTTTTTCTGTTGGCTTAGGATTTGTTTTTAAACATGTACGCACTTCGTTTTCTTGTACGATTTTAAAAAATAAATTGCTTTTAAATCGGTTTAATCACTTCATAAAAATCGAAAATACGAATTTACAATATGTGGCATTTGAGGGGATGTGGATCAAGTTAGTTAAAATGTAATCCCGGGCTGCACTTAGTCCTTCCCCAAGTTTAATAGGACTGTTTTGAGGAGATATTACGACACCATTTCAAATTTTATGTGCATACGCAGAATCCACTTCGGTGGGCACATGTCCTTCAAAATACAATAACTTTTATCAATAGCCGCGCCACCTGATTTATCTAATCTCAGCTTCAGCCAACCCCTGTCTGCTTAGGCAACTTGCATGACTTGTATGCGTTGCGGGTTGCGTTTCGTTAACGTCACCTGGAGAACGTGGGGGGAAAACGTTCTAGTTCGATGATTTAATGCGAAGTAGTGATAAGAAAATAATGGTACTTGTTGTAACGCACGTATTTTGATCTCGTTGCAGTATTGACAGTGCTTTCTCAAAATATAAATCATGATAGACTGAAAAGTAAATAAACAAAATAATAAGTTTTGAACAGAAATAAAATATGATAATACGCTTGTGTCTGTGAGTGATCGTACGGTATAAACATTGTCGTCCAACCTTGCAATGCAGAGCCTATCGAAAATGTTTTCACGAAAATGTCTCAATATACAATATGCTCACTCTTGAAAATCACCTCAAGGCGTTAGGAATCGTCAAATCGACTTGGATCCATTGACCAGAATCAGCTTGGTTATCGCTACTGCAGATACAGTAGAGCTGTTAATTTGATACCTCTCTTCGCAATAGCAACGCAGTATAGCAAGGTTTTTTCTGTCGATGTGTTGGTAATTGGAATGCACTGTCTTATGAGGTTCGCACAGAAGAAGATTTTTATAGATTTCGGAGTGACCTTAGATTTAGAATAACTCATTTAGGTGACACTGTGACAGGAGTAGACTTAATTGCTTATATCAGGCCAATTCACATGAAAGGTTGCGAGTTGGACTTTCTGTAACACTATAGCAGAAACACCTAAATATAATATTGGTTTTTGGATTGTAGCCCTAAGCATTACCACGGATAAGAAACCAGACGGAATGTATCTCATTGCCAACTCCAATTACCCCTCGTGTAGGTATAGCTATAGCCGGCTGTACTTTCCAAGATTAAATGACTATAATGTGGAAAGTGTTAAAAATCGCGACTGAAAACCGAGTAATAACAAAAAATATTAGGCCCTCCCAATGGCTTGTGTAGCTCTCTTTAAAAATAAATTCCGATCTAATTTTGATGTTTGGATCCCAAAATTGTGGAATGCAGTTCATAAAGTGCAGTTATTAAAAGTATTGATTTTAAGAGGATACGAGTCGACGAGATGCGACCGGCGCGGAGTTGAATGCAAGCGCTCGGTCTTGTGGCGATTGCAGGGAAATGGGTAGTAGGATCATTACCATATTTTGCAAGGTAGTTTTCAAAGATGTGTTTGTTGATTCCCTCAAGCATTTTTTTTTAAATTGTACAGCAGTGTTGACTTATGATGATATAAACATTGTAGAGAATGTTAAATTTGCCTCACGACCATGCAACTTTACCTCACAAAAGGATACGCTTGAAATTTTTTCTAGAAAAAGTAAGTTGGGCATATCACAGTTTGAATCAATGTGACCATGAAAAAAAAGTTTTATAACTGTAGGTTGAACAGTTTAATCAGAAATACACCAAACAAAAGTGCATGTTTTGCGTTCAAATATATTTCTCGCCGTCGGCTGGTGGCTCGCTCTGGTGCATTATTATTATTATTATTATTTATTCCAACATGACATACAATCACATTGCTGGAGGTAAGAAATTAGAGCATAGCCCCATAACACAAAGTGTCTTACCACCAGGACAATATACACAATGCAATAATAGAATATACAAAATACATTCAACAATATAAAACACATAATAACAATATACTCAATTATCTCCATATAAGAAAACACAAAATATCACAAAAAATTACTCATAGATAACACACATAAATGTAATATAAAATGATGGCAAGTGTGAGTGTGAATTTGAGTGTGAATATGAATATGAGTGTATGTGTACATGTGAGTGAGTGGTATTCGTGTTAACTGGTATGATCTTGACTGTTCATTAAAGTTATTCTAAGGTCTCTCCGAAATTTATGAAAATCTTGTTCTGTGCGGACCTCATAAGACATAGCATTCCAATCTCTAACAGATCGACAGAAAAAACCTTGCTGATACTGCGTTGTTCTAGCAAAGGGAGGTATCAGAGTAACAGCTCTACCGTATCTGCATGAGCGATATCCAAGTTGTATTCTGGTCAATGGATCCAGGTCGACTAGCCCGTTAAACATTTTCTTCAGAAAAACGATTCCCAACTCCTTTAGGTGATTTTCCAGAGTAAGTATATCACACATCTTCGTTCGTTGTTGCCTATTCAAGTCTTTTCTTTTGGTGATGAATTTTGTCGCTCTATTCTGTAGAGATTCTAATTTGTAAGCATTGGCCTTCGAGGTTGGATGCCATGCAGGACAACCATAGGACAGTGTAGGTCTAACTAGGCATAAGTACACAGTCTGCTTGACCTGACTACGTGCACCATGCAATGTTCTGGATAAAAAGCCTAGAAGCTTAGCAGATTTTTTCCTCACTATTTCAGTCTGAATGTTCCATTTCAAATCCTGAGTTATTGTTATACCTAAGAGCTTAATTTTGATTTCCCGTTTAATGTAACAGCCATTGATTTTGAAAACTATTGCAGGTCCACCGAGCCAATCCACCGAGCCGAGCGAGGAAGAGTGGGCCAGGCCTCCTATTGGCTGCCGAAGTCTGGCTGTCTTCACCCCCCCGCAACACACCCACGGACAACCGTTCCGAACTCATAGAGCTCTGCTCTCCGATTACGAAATGCGGCTGTTTTGTCTCGAGCGCGCTAGACAATAAAATACAGGAGACCAGATGTTTTACCTACCGACTCAACGCGGATGTAAGCGGCCAGCCGATTGTCAGTGATTGACCTAGAGATCTATATTATCCCCTTTTAGCATTCATTAAACATTCAGTATATAAATTAATTTGCAAGGCAACACTTTACCATTTATTATGCACCTTGTTGGGCCGTTGCTATGATATAAAGTCAATGTCAAATTTAAAGTAAAACCTCTTTGCGAGTTTTAAAATACATATATATTAATTATAATAATTTTAATAGCATTTTTAATAATTTATTTTTTAGTGTTTTTTTTTACAAGGTTTTACAAAGAAATTGTTTAATTTCACATACTTTAGCATGAATTGGTCCATTTTAACCCATTGAGCCACCAGTTGATTTTGCTTATTTTGCCCGTACGGATCCATTTAAATCCGTATTACGGGGGATGGCACCCCGCCGCACCCTGCCTACGGGCCGAAATCGCAAGAATGCACAAAATTGAAGGCCTAGGCCTATTGTTTTTAGTTCATATGCTTTGCTTTTCTAGTTTATATTCCTGCCAGCCCTAGGCCTAACCCTACTTGTGTCATCGTCTTATTTTATCTTGGTAAGAAGTACTCTAGGCTTCATCCACATCACTATTATCGCTTGCATCATTTGCAAGCTTATCAACAACACTTCCCGAATCTCACAATATATCGCGCTCATTGGAAATTCAGCACAATCGCCTTCAGATTCGCCATCTCGTAACATTCATGAGCTTTACGTCAGTTTTACGAAGTAAACAACAGCTGAGAAGCCTATTTCTGTTACGGCGCACCGCCTTGACAATTTGTAGGCCTTCATCTTATTTGTAGTCGTCTGTGAAATGGCCGTGTTCGAGAATTTATCGGGGAAAAAACTCAATCAAGTCGGTAAAAGAGACAGCCTCCATATAGTGCTGCTATCTGTGTGAGATTAACTGAACTACGCCGGTTTGGCGCGAATTTAAAGACGAACGGAACGGACACGGAACTGTTCCGTATGTCAGTTTTTGGGCCACAAGCGTGGAATACGGAACGGTTCCGTAAGTCGGCTCCAATGGGTTAAACCAGATGGGCAAATATAAAAATTGAATCACACCTAAAACACAAATTTGTATGAATAGGTGAATAACACTAAAATTCGTGTTAATCGTGGTTTACATGACGAAAAACATGAACATCCAGATATTTATACTCATCATCATCATCATCATCATTATCCATCGCCGTTTCCTGCTTCTGGCAGGGTCAGCTTGGGTTTCGCGACCAAATTCTTCCACTTCTTTCTATCCTCCCACAATCGAGTCTCTGCTACATCCTCCCAGCTCTCTCCTCTATTATATAGGTCTCTTGCTATGGTCTCCTTCCATCTCTTCCTTGGTCTCCCCCTTCTTCTTCTTCCTTCGATTCTTTTCTCATACATTCTCCTGGGCATCCTCTCTTCCGTCATTCGTTTCATATGCCCAAACCATCTCAGACGTGTCCTTCCCATCCTGTCACCTAACTTCTCCACCCCAAGCATCTCTCTGATGTTTGTATTCCTAATTCTATCTCTTCTTGTCTTGCCCACTGTGCTCCTCAGGAATCTCATCTCCGCCGCCTGAATTTGGCTTTCTTCTCTGTCACCCATAGTCCAGGTTTCTGCCGCATATGTGAGGATCGGTATGAAGTAGGTCTTGTATAGTGTCATCTTGCACTGTATAGGTATTTCCCTATCCCACACCAACCCTTTTACGCACTGGTAGAAGTTGCTGGCCTTTTGGATTCTGTTAGTGATTTCCTTTTTTATCTTCCCGCTTGCCATTATTTCACTTCCTAGGTATCCAAAACTCTCCACCACCTCCAGGGTTTCTGCTCCAATCTTGATCTCTGCATGGTAGTTCCTTACATCTCCTTCTCCTGGCATAGTAACAACCTTGCTCTTGATCACACTTATCTTCATGCCGGTCTCTTCAATGTGCCTCTTCCACAAGTCTGTGTACCTCTGGAGTACCTCCTCATACTCCGACCATGCCACGAAATCATCGGCAAACAGCATAACCTGTACCTCTTCCGTTCCCTCCATCTTTACTTTGTTGTGGATGTCATCCATCACTACAGTAAGATCTCTCTTATCCGAGTTGGATGAGACCGGGGGCACCTCGGATTTGCGAAAAACTCGGATGGCGCGGATCAATTGTTTATTTGCTCTCGTAGCATAGCCTGATGTGGTAAAATGATATATGACACATGTAATGGATAAAGGAACATAAAATACACACGATACACTTCATACAGGGTATACTAAATGATTTAATAGCTTGTAATTCAAGCTCACGAACACACGTACACATTTAGGCCTACATGTTGTAATAAAAACGTATGTCTAGGCCTAGGCCTAGGCCTAAACTCGACGCAGTAGGCCTAGGCCTACAATGCAAACATAGGCCTAGGCCTAGCTCTCTTTCTCATGTGGGAAAACCTCTCACTACTATGCCCGCGCTGAAGCTCACGACGCAAGATAAGTCTGGGAAAGAAATAAGATAAGCCCAGGAATAACAATTCAATGCGTCGTGATTACGAATTTCGTGAATCGGTTGAAACATGATTGCATCTAGTTCCACAACGACCATCTTTGAACAGCTGTGTGTGAGATGGCTGGATCGTATGCGCACGCGCAGGCGCGCGACGCACACTGACCTCTATATGCTCAGTGGGTGACACTGACGCTTACCGGCGATGCGCCCGACGCACACTGACCACTGAACTCTATACGCTCAGTACACTGATGCACACTGCTCGAAAGTCGAGATATATCGCCGATCTATCTTCTTTGCACTCACTCGTAAGGCATGCCTACAAATGTATGCGAGTACATTTAAAAAAGTGCGGCGCGGCGTCTGTAATTATTTTTATGTTTTATTTACGTATTTAAAACTTTAATTTTTTTTTTTTTTTTTTTGCGGCTCGGTTAACACGGAACATCGGATAAGAGGAGATCGGATAAGAGAGATCTTACTGTATTATAAATAGGAGTGGTGACAGCACACTTCCCTGCCTCCGTCCTTGTGTTATTTGGAACCACCCTGACAGCCCAAACTGTGTTTTTACACAGCTTTCACATACTATGTACATACTTCTAACCCTGTCTATCAGTCCTTTGTCCACCCCTTTTCTTTCCAAGCTTTCCCACACTACCTTCCTTGGCACACTATCATAAGCCTTCTCGATGTCTAGGAAGACCATACTCATTTTTTTACCCAGCTCCCAACTCTTTTCCATGGCCTGTCTAAGTATGAATATAGGATCTATTGTGGATCTCCCCATTCTAAAACCGTATTGTTCCTCATTCAACATGTGATCAACCTCTTCCCTTATTCTTCTGTCAACAATCCTTTCATAAATCTTTGCTGTGTGACATAGTAAAGTGATCCCCCTGTAGTTACTACATTTTTTTCGATCACCCTTCTTATATATTGGGACAATCACCCCTTTCTCCCAATCTCCTGGCACCTTCTTTTCCCTCCATACCACTCTAATCACTCTGTACAGCCAATGCATAACAACTGGGCCCCCAGCTTTGATCATTTCCACCACCAGTTCGTCAACTCCTGCAGTCTTCCCATTCTTCATCTTTTTTAGTGCCATCTCCACTTCTTGCCAGGTCGGTCCATTCTCATCTTCTTCTTCCGTCACCCCTTCCAACTCTACATCTCTGTCTTCTGCATCTGCTCCTGCATTCAGCAATTGATTGAAATACTCTTTCCAAGTTTCCTTGATCTTCTCTGCATCTGTAATGAGTCTCTCCGAGTCATCCGTTAGGTACCTTTGTCCCCCTCTTTCCTTCCTCTTACTCTTCATGCCATACAGCATCTTCTTGTTTCCTTCTGAGTCTTTCTCCAGTTTCTTAGCAAAACTTCTTCCAATCTTCTGCTTTCTCTTCTTTAACCGTTCTTTGTGCTTCCCTCTTTGCGTTTTGTAAGCTTCTCTCTTTTCATCTGTTCTGTCCTTCATGTACTCTCTCCATGTTCTATTTTTCAGTTGTACTTTCTCCTTTACTTTGTCGTTCCACCAACTTGTTACCATCTCTTTTCTTACCCCACTTGTCCTTCCACACGTCTCCTCTGTTGCCTGCACCAGTGCTCTCTTAAACGCCTCCCATTCTTTCTCCACTCCTTGGATCTCTCCCTTTGGGATCTCTTTCCTAATCCTCTGTTGATATTCTTCTCTGACTGCCGTCTCACTTAATTTCCATACTTTGAGCTTTCTTTCCGCGAATTCTTTTCTCTTTCGAACACTTCCCTCTATTTGGATATCTGCTACTAGCAGCCTATGGTCTCCATCTAGTCCTACACTTGGAATGACCTTTACATCCTTCAGACTCCTATGCTTGTCTTTACTAACAACCACATAGTCTATCTGTGTCTTCTGTTGCCCATTCCAACTATACCTGGTAATTTTGTGGCTGTCCCTTTTTTGGAACCACGTGTTTCCAATTACCAGGCCGTTTCTGGCACACAGGTCTAACAGCCTTTCACCCTCTGTGTTTCTCCTACCGTATCCATACATTCCAATTACTTCCTCGTACCCTCGCCTTTCGTCACCAACCTGGGCATTGAAATCTCCTAGTATGATAATATCGCGTCTGCCAATCAGCCCTTCCAGATGTTCTTCGAACTCATCCTTCGCTTCCTGATCGCACCCTACTTGTGGAGCATAAATTTGGCATATCTCCCATTCCTCATTTCTTACTTTAATCCTTATCTTTATAATCCTGTCTCCTTCTTCCCGTACTTCTATCACTTCTTCCTTCCATTTTGGGCTTACTATTATCCCCACTCCATTTCTTCGTGCTTCTTTATTTCCGCTCCACCATAGCCTGTACCCACCGTTCAACTCTAACTTTCCTTCATCCTTCCACTTCACTTCGCTCAGCCCCAAGATGTCGATCCTTCTTTCCACCATAACATCGACCACCTCATTCACCTTCCCCGAGAGGGTGATGAGGTTGATGGTGCCTATTCTAATAACATTTTTGTCTTCGCTCTTACCTTCCAGTAGCACACTTTTCACTGCCCCCCTGGTTGCCTGGGGGCAGCGCGTCGCTTGCTGTGGGGGACGCCCTAGCCGCATTCCATTCAAATTAGGTCGTTTGCCCATGATTGTTGTTTGGCAGGTTGTTTAAGAGACACTGGTCAGCCAACACCCCTAACATATCCCTCAACAGTAGCCCACCCTCTCTGGGGCTATGGGTGCAGCCGTTGGCCTTTTTATTGGTTCTTCCGCCTCCACCCTTTATCCTCCCCCTGCTGCGAGGACGACACTCTAGGTAGGCCAGTCCTATGTGTAGCACTAAGGCATTGCCCTATCCTAGGTTTCCCATGTGGGGTTATTTTGTTCGAGGTGTTGCTCCTCTAGATCCGCTGTGTTTTGCAAAGCTCAGTACCACCTCGGGAAGGTTGTGACTCTTCGCCACGCACAAGACGGTCTTGGGTATGTAGAGGCTATGTGGACGCTTCTGTCCTGTATTGCGCATATCATACCCCTGGGATGTGCGGGGACCAGTGTCCAGGCAATCCTGGTGAAAGGTACTACCCCTACACACCCCCACAAAGCAATATTTTTTTAAATTTGCTTGTGTAGACATGATAATATTATTCAATCTAAGTTTTGAGAAAAATATCCCTGACGAGGAGTATTTTCTAATTTTTCACGTGCATACTTGCTTTCTTTTCGACATTTATTATAGGCTTATATTTGCAAAGTCACTTTTTTGTTTAAGTACCGCTTTATGCACAACTTTTGAATAATTGACCCCGCTTTCTTTAAACATTGATATTGAAACTTTCATGTCCCTGATTCGAGTAATTTCATTTACCATAAATAATGCCCTTGACCTAGTGCCAGTAATACGGATCTGGGTCTGTGAATGGAACTTTTTCTGAGTTTTGTAAAAGATGGAACGAATAATGTGTTTTAATAAAAAAAATAATATGATCCATCAGTTCTTGTCTTAGGAGTTTGTAAACGGTGACTTTGGAGCCGTCCTAGCAACGAAGCACATAATAAATTCAGAGTTGTTCGGAATCGGCCTTGTTGATTCTGGCGTTGATCCGCGGGTGTTCGCACTGTCCATAACACTGATTGCTATATTTCGATTCAAATATCGATTTTTTGGTTGGTTTTCGCTCACGAATCTGATTGCGTCGTGCCCTACGGGTTGGCTCGGTCCGCTTTGATTTAAGCTGTGTGTCGTCCATTTCTCAGCAAAATAATGTCCCACATTCATTTATTTTGAAGGACATCAAGCAGTCAACATACAAGTCTTTGGTAGGATACCTTCAGAATTTTAAATGGCTCTTTCTAGGAATAAAATATTAATTTCATCCAAACAAATGGTGTCTTTCCCTACTTATTTCAATTTGATTATGCGTATTCCCAAAAAGGGTTAATATTTTCCAGTTTATTTTGATCGTATAAGCCCTAAAAAAAACACGAGACTTGGTTAAGAGATATTAAAGAAACCGCAAGGTCAAAAGGGTCATTATTTTATTTATTTAGTTTTAAAAAAATAAAAAGCCGATTTTGGGTGTCACGCATGGACAGTGCCTCCATGCGGTGGAGAAACCGCGAACTTCTTTAAAGCGAGCTCTGTGACACTCGTGCAGTCGAGGAGGGTTGAGGCCCTCAAGGCATAGGAACTACGGCGGCGAAGGGAAACAAAAGACCGTGTTGGATTAACTCATTCATTCGAAAACACTGCAGAGGAAAACAGATTGCAAAGTGGGAAAATTTTTTCTGTCAACATGACTCGATAGAGTGATGAGCCGACAACCGGGGATCCCACAAGCTACAAAAGGTCTCAGCTTTTGATTAATTCCATACGTACTCAAATTACAAAAAATAATAATAAAATAATATAAATAAAAAATATTGTATAATATAATAATAATATATATTAAAATTTTTTTAAATAATAATAATAATCATAATAATAATAATAATAAAATAATAATAATAATAATAAATAATAATAAAATAAAAATAAAATAAAATATATTATATTAAAAAATATAATTTTGGTTTATTTGGATTAGGTAATAAGGACGCGTCAACCGTTAGGTCATAATACACCCCACTCTAACCTGGGGGGGCGTGGGGGGGGCTGGTCAGAACCAGCCACGGGTAAGGGGAGGAAATGGGGTTCTCACGTCGCGTCGTCATTGTCTTCGTCATCGTTCGTGGTGTCATTGTCGTCATCGTCGTCGAGGGGTCGTCAAGAGAAGGGGGCAAGGTCCCCGACGACGATTGCCACTTGCCAGAGCTCGCCTTCTGTAAAGCCTACTATTTTACATTACATCCCGCAATTTCAATAAAAATTGAGCGTTATCGATAGCCTCCAAAAAGTACGATTACGAAGTATAGTTTCTTGCACTCACAAGTTACGTTCACAAAATTTTTTACCTTGTATTTACTACTTACATTTATCACAATCACATATTATGACTCTTTATGATTGTTCTATTAATCACAAAACCTACTATTTTACATTACGTCCCGCATTTTCAATACTTGATCGTTTATCGATATAGCGTATACGATACCGAAATAAGAATGGAATAATAAACAAATAAAATATGTGTTGGGTAACACTGTCAGGGTAACTCAAAACACCTTCTGCACACGTCAGGTTAGGATAGCAGCAACACACTGAATGCCGTCAGGTCAGATAGTCCTCCTTTTCAAGTCATGGGAAGAGTTACTTGTATTGTCCAAGGGCGGAGAAATGACCTCTTTTTTAGATTTGCGCGGGTGCTTTAGGCTGATTCCGAGAATTGTTTGCCCTATGAGTTTGAGTCCCCTCCCTCCTTTGCAGGTTGGTCCTAAGTATGTGGTACTGGTACCCAGGGGGCACGAGTTTGAATCCCGCACAATGTAGGCGCATATCTTTGTGTGCTGAGCATTCATCCGCAACTGTCACCACTTATCTTTTCAAAAATCATAAACAAACGTCCTGATATGTTGTACGCTGGGAACACAATGATTGGCAACGTTCAAAAAGTTAAGGGTTAGGATTATAGCAGCGACACACAATATGTCAAAAGTCTTGCCGTCTGCAGTGCTACCTCTATCGGAAAAGAAGCTGTGAAGAAGCGTGTACCGGTATATGAGTAAATGAATCTATAAATAAGTTAAAAATCAATTTGATATGATCAATTTGTTAACAAATTTAATACGAATTTAAACCAACACCAATAATACGATTTTTTTATGCCCCCCCCCCCCCCCCCCATCCCTATATCGTCCGGCGTATAGGGTATAGAAAGACGTACATCAGGTTGTTCTGGGTTGACCAAATGGGAAACTTGTAATAGGGTATTAATAAAGTTGGTGAGGTATGTACAAGGGCTAATTTATACTACCCAATCCCCGCAACAGTTATACCACAGATAATAGAGTACACTACGTAGTGTACTCATTATCTGTGGTTATACGTGCCGAGGAAAATACTGGACAAATTTAAACCAGGATTGCCACTGCCTGGGATCGAGGGCCGTAATACACACATTATTATTATTAATTTTTAAATTTTTTTATTATTATTATTATTATTTATTATTATTATTATTATTATTATTATTATTAAACAATTTAAAAAAAAAATCGTTATCTTGAAACTATAGTGCTACGCATAGAAGGTGACAGTTTCTAACCACTAACCCCCCCTCCATGACGCAAAAACTTATATTATAGTAATATTGAATTGTTCCTTTTTTACGTCAATTATTTTTCTTGTTCCTTATTATGTCATTTAATCGTTTATGGAATTCCTACTGAGATTTATGTTTTGTTATTGTAGTAACACACATATCGCAGATGTTTCATGTATATTTTTGTATTATCTAAACCAGTGTTTCTCAATCCTTTGTTGGGACACGGACCACCTTCACAATCTCATAAAACGGATGGACCACCACATTCAAAAATTAGGCCCTATAGTTATGGGGGGGGGGGGTCATATAAAGGGAGAACCATAATATTCTTGTTAAAGTAGGGTAGGGCATCGAGAGACTATCATTAATTGTCGTAGTTATAAAACTAATTGTTTTTGTAGCAGTTTTACCTCAAACTCTCTCGGGTTGCCCCCATTGTAAAACTATTTTTTTGTTATACGTAGGTAGGGTACCCTTACAAAAAATGTGAAACTTGATCTGGGAGCCTGACTTAGTAGAAGGTGAGAAATTTATTTTAGTTATTGTGAGCAGACAGCTGCGGATTTGTTTTTTAAATTTAAACTATTTCGTGCATCTTTTATGCATCTTTACAAACAAATGCATAATGATTTTTTTGCAAAAAAGTTTTTCACCTGCAAACATCATACTTAGAGGATTTGGTGCCTGCTGTTTTCCCCTGGGAAATGAAAAGCTATTTTACATATTATATTCAAATTTGATTTTTTTTTAGCACTTTGTTTAGTTTTTCATCAGCAGATTATATAATTTCTTTATTTTCTGATCACTATGTGCCCCTTCACCTCCCTTTTTGTGACGATTTTCTTCTCACAGAACATGGGGAAAACAAACGCATTATTTTCTTGATAAAACTGTAATGAATTGATTATTTTTATGTTTTCTTTATTTTTAAACAAATAATACTATTTAATAAATAAAACCACGATATATTAAATACTAGTACGAAGTATACATGGGTGTTGTTTGGCACAAGGAGGGTTTTGAGGGGGGGGGGGGGGGGGGGGGGGGGTATCAAACATATTACAAAGCAGAACTTATGAGCTATGCAAATGCTAAGTTGACAATGATCAATGGTACGTTCTGTTTGTATTTTGCAAGTTACGCTCAAAGAGAAAATGAAAATAACAGGATGATAAAAATGTATGAAATTAATAATATAAATTTATAATGTATAACATACATAAAAATGTAATCCGTCCTCTACCACCGCGGACCACCGGTTGAGAACCACTGATCTAAACCACAGACAAGCCTTGGAAAGAAACATATTTTATTTGTAGTTGTACACGTTATATATGATAAAAACAAGGATCTTGGGTAAAACCGCGTCGAAAATTTAAATACGTATTGTTTTTATAACTAATTCAATAATCAACATATTTGTTTGGTTTTTAATTCGAGATCGCAATTAGTCTTACAGCATAAACAATTAGATAATATAGAGGTTCACTTATGAGATTGGTAATTGAAAAACAAGCTTGTCTGCGAGAAAGTGACCCTTGAAGAAGTTTAGATATGTTTAATTATTATTATTATTATGCCTTGTTAGCCGAGCGGTCAATTGAACAATAATCAATACAATAAGCTAGTGTGTGGGTATCCTGAAAACTATTACAACAATCAACAAAAGCTACTTCCGACCCGAGGTTGCTCGGTGGCTAGGCGATGCATCCTCTAGGTCGCAAACAGTGCCCAGGGCCAGACTAACATCTATCTCTCTTCCACCAACAGTATGTCCTATGTCCGAATTCGGGGAGAAAAATGTGCGTGGTTTCCCTTCAACGTCCAACCTCAGACTGAATACAACCCTTTGAGGAGCAGGTATATAATAGGATCTCGACGAGCTATCCGAAACGCCCAACCTTAAAGTCCTCCACTGAAAATCAGTTTTATAACTGAGTGAGTAGACTCTAAATACAATTTATTTATTTTTATTTATTTATTTAACAAATATTATTTGGCTTTGCACATTTTAGTCTTGATGAGCCCTGCATGTGTACACACATTTTAAGCCTGGCTTCTAATTTGGCAGTGGATCCGCCCCCGCCTACCCAGGCACAAATGTATCTCCTATGATAATATTATGTAACTACGAAGGTAAAAAAAGGAAATCAAATATTGTAATTATTGAACTTTTTAAAGATTAGCCGTTGAAAATGTCGGACGTAACGAATCCTCACCACTCAGACCACCTGATAAAAAGAGTCAATGGGGCGTATCAAATGTGGATGTGTTGTTGGCCAGTGTTGGGTAAGTTCCCGCAAAAAGGAACTTTGTTTTTACTTGACCTTCAAAGGGAACTTTTAAAAGTTACAGTTCCTTCACATAAAAAGGAAGTTTTGAGTTCCTGAAATAATAAAAGTCCCTGTTTAAAAGTACTCTATTGGATAAATTATGGTACATAGGATTGAGGGCGCGATTTTTAAGCCACGTCGTCGCGAGCAAATATATGACAGGTTCATCAATATAGGTGACGCCTCCTAAAAATGATATTCTACTATTTTTTATCAACTCATTTTCATATCTGTGTCAGCTGAATACGTTTCAAATGTAGTGACATGGTGGGTTTTGTCATCTGTAAGAGTGAAAGGAACTTATAGAGCTTTATTAAAAGATCCCCCAAATTTGTAACTTTTGTGTTAAAAGTTCCTCTTTCTAAAACTGGAACGCGTTCTTTAAAAAGTTCCTACCCAACACTGTGTTGTACGAAAATGAAGGAAGTAACGAATCCTCACCACTCCAAGAAACGGAAAACAAGCAAACTTGCCTCGTCTCACAAAAAAAAAAGAAACGCAACACAAGAACCCACACCAGGGTGCACTTTTGGCCTGATATAGTCAGTGTGATAATACGTATATATTTACCCACCATTACCAAATATACAGGCGCGAAATTCAAATGACAGTGTCTTACATATTCAAAGGTAAGCCCTTCTTGGTACCTGTGGTGTATTTTTGTTTCATTTAATATTGAGTGTATACTATGTGCTATAAACTAGGAAGCTTCGCAAACGCTTTTCAGGCGCGTTGTTGGATGAGCGTTATTGGTGCTTGAGCTGCCATGTGTTCGAATGCCAAATGCGAAATGACCTACCCGGTTGACGCGCCCCTGATTCTCATGTCGTCGTCGCAAAAATTATAACAATATTACCAAGCGTGTCTCGCAGGTATTAATGAAAGCCTTTTACAGGTGTAATTAAAAGTAACTATATAGCAACTTGACAAATCACCTACAATGCGTACGAAAAGCATGTCTTTGGACCTCGAGATTTTTACATTCATACATCCTCATTTAGTTAACAAAAATAATTTTGTAATGGAACTTCAAAAAGTAATGAGATCCCACTTATACTAAACCATAGCTATCATTGGACAGAAATGATAAAAAAAAAATTCATCCATCAACGCGACTAAAAAGCGTTCGCAAAGTGGCCTAGCTTTAACATTTGTGTGGTGACGTGACGATTGTTGTGATTTGAAAAATTATATTAATTCTCCGACATGACTTGGATTTCCTCATTTGTGCACCTTACATAGTGTATGGTCTGTTTTTTTCCCATAGGTGTACCTAGGGGTATATATTTCTTTCTGGGTATACTCACGTATACCCCCATGACACAACTGGGGCCCTTGTCCTTTCCACTTCTAATAATGTGCAAATCAACAAAAATGGTTTTGTCACCAAAGATGTATTACGTCTAGCTTTATTTTCTACAAACCGGTTGAATATGTCGTTTTCACCTTTTCTGAGTCATTGAACTTCATCCCGTTTAAACTCATAGAAAATCAAACCTTCAGCCTTGCAACGTACTTGTCCCATTGTGCTTCTAAGATAGTTATTTATAGGTAATTTATAAATTTCGGAAAACGAATTTTCGATGCTGTTTGGATTTTTAATTTGTACTTGGAGAAACACTTTGAATCGAACATCGCGGAAATATTGGGGGCCCCGGGCAAAGCCCGGGCGGTAGTTACGCCACTGGGTGAGGGTGCCGGAATTGGGGGAGCGGCTGTGTTTAGTTCGTAGCCTACACACTTCGTAGGCGCTCCTACGCTACACTCAGTCAGGCGACGGAGTCGAATGACAGTCGTCAGCAGTGTCCCACCAATTTTTTTTTTTACTTTTTTACTTTTTTACCCTACAAAAACTACAGTATTCGTGTATTGCATTCAGCCTGCCGTTTTTTTCTAAAACACACCAAACGCCTCTAAAAACTTGCGAAACCAGAGAAACAACAAACTTTGGATCAAGCCGCTGATTTTTGCTTTAATTTTTATAACGACTACGTAAAAAATTGCATAATTATTATTTCTTTACACAATGTTTGCTAAATATTTAGAGAATCTCTAGTCGAGAACGTCGTTGACGCTGCATCAGCTCTGGCTTGCCGGCAATATTATTAAAATAAATGCATGCCAAATTCAAGGAAGTCGTACATTTCACTCCAATACCGGCTATTGCCATCGACCAGTGCGTCAAGTTTTCAGGAGTAATGCCCTAAATAACATTTGTCGTGGTAAACCTGCTCAGGGTTGCAATGCATGCCCGTCTTCAGGTGTTGTCTTTCAGTAACAGATCTTTACCACAAATGCAATGAAAGAAACTGAGAAGAATGACTGTAAAATCGCATCAAAATATAATTACCCCCAACTTAACACACATTCTTCGTCGAGCATCTGTTCTGTTGTTGCAACAAAATAGTACTACAACATCTACAATCAAGGCGAAAACGATAAAACGAAGACAAATATTTAGGGTTCAATCCACGGCATAGAAAACACATTATTAGTATATTTACTTAGCGTAGTGTGACCAAATTTGTGTTATTAATAATCTCACTATTTAACTATTATATACATGCACTTGCACACTATACAGTCTATGAACCTCCCATCTCACATTTAATCATTGTGGAGTTGAAAGTGCAATCCACGTTTCATTACAAATATACACCGTGAAAAAAGTAATAATACAAATAATTAACCGTTCACAGCAGGATGAATGTACAAACGATATTCTTAATTTATTTATTTTAGTTCAGACAAATTAACCAATGTATATATGTACACATGTAAGCACAATATGGCCGTACAAAAAATTATGGCTCCGGTTTTTACCGTGTTCGTATAAAATGCATCTAATCAATAATATGAATAATATATTATAATAATTTTGGATGAGCGAAGCAAGATTCCATTTCACTACACTGGAGAAAAAAATCCGTTTTTTTCTTCTTCTTTCTTTCTTTCTTTTTTTGTATTATTGTGTGTCTGTTAGCATGATTCCGCTAAACCGGTACTCCAATTGCGATGATATTTTATGGAGGCCTTCTGAAATCTCTAACCAAGAACTGTCACGTTTTGAGCGCAATCGAAAAACTATTTCTCATAAAATTCGCAATTTTAAGATTTTTTTACTTTTTTAAAATTTCTTCGACTTAAACACCTACATGCTTTTCCGAATGTAATGATTTTTTCACAAAACCTAATTTTATGAATTTATATATTCGTGTGAAATTCGAGCGCAATCAAAAATTATTTTTCATGAAATTGCAATTTTACGTTTTTTTTTTTTTTTTAATTTCTTCTACTTATAACACCTACATGCTTTATTCGATTGTAATGACTTTTTCACAGAACCCTAATTTTATGAATTTATATATTCGTGTGAAATTTGAGCGTAATCGAAAAACTATTTCTCGTGAAAATTGCAATTTTACGCATTTTTCGTTTTTAAAAAATTACGCTCATCCAACAACGAGCCTGAAAAAGCGTTTGCGAAGCTTCCTTGTTAAATAATAATAAATTAAACTAATCAATTTATAATTAAATTGGATAAATTTTATCCAATTTAATCCAAATTGTTGTCTTACTATACATAGTTGTTGTGACTCCTCCTTTGTAAATGTTGTCCTCCTTTCTAAATCAGTTTTATAACTGAATAGGAAAGACGAAAAATAAATCAAATAAATAATATGTGAAGGTAGATAGGGTGTCTACTGATATTTATTTATATTATTATTACAAATATTTATATTAATTATAAATTAAGATGTATTAAAGATAAGAAGAAAAAACACAAAAAATACAAATTTTGAGTTTGATATTTTTTAAGGGTGTTCCGACAAGTTTTTTTGAAATCCATATCATTGGGAGTATCCTGGGACTGTCTGGATCATGTTCTGAAATTTCAGCTGGTTAAACCCCTCCGTTGCTGTTAACTTCTTATTTGAAGAGCTGGAGCCCGTCGTCGCTCTGATTACTAGCTTCAATCAATGCCATTTACGAGATTATTAATTGAAAGTTTACAGCTTACTCCATAGCTACGACTACGATATAGACAGACGATGCACGCACGCACACATTTTTTTAGACGTCTGTGTCAGTGGCTGTGTGTATGTGTGTTAGTACTGTTGTTTTTTATTGTTGATTGTTGTTTTGTATCTTCATTACAACCCGTAACGTCAATGGCGAGCCTTGTACCCTTTAGATGTAGTCCAACAGAGCATCGTATTACCTACGTGTGTAGGTTTGTGAATATATAGTTATGGTACGCAATAGATACGTAACGCGCATTCAAACTTCGTACCTAAAACGTGCGGCTACCGCGTGTAGAGCGGTTTGTGTACTAGTACAATGGCCCGACCCGTACTCCTCGGCTGCGCGACACCGACTAGTGGGTCACGTGACTAGCGCCCGTCACCGAAGCGCGTGGAGTTCCGACCTTACCCGAGAACGACCGAGCAGAAAGCTACCGCCCCGTGAAGCGCCGTCGCTCTATGCTCTTTCTCACCCGTGGAGTTGGCCTCGTTGAATCGTATCCTCTTAACTGTTTAAAGTTACAACGAGTAGATAACGCATGTCGTTTGTGAGGGTGGTAAAGTATTTTCAGGTATATCGACTTCTGTAGAGAGCATAAAATTATTGATAATTACATCCCACTGAAAATCAGTTATATAACTGAGTGGGTAGACTCTATATACAATTCATTTATTTATTTTATTATTTATTTATGATTGTTTGATTGTGCATGTAACATAGGAATCAATCCCTTGCATTCGCAGAAGCTGTTGAAGAAAAATGTAAAAGCTTCAAGTTTAAAATTATTATTGTTGTTATAATTATATTTAAACAAGCAACAACAATAACCATAGTAAAATATATTAAGAATAACAAAATGGTCCATTAAAGTTGAAAAATGTATAAAATGTTTTAAGAAAGGTATACTATTTTGTCATTACACTAACTACTTATACCATATAGACCAAT
This sequence comes from Sweltsa coloradensis, assembly GCA_024449915.1. Lineage (NCBI taxonomy): Eukaryota > Metazoa > Arthropoda > Insecta > Plecoptera > Chloroperlidae > Sweltsa > Sweltsa coloradensis. Next base: position 133,590 of record JAMZAV010003205.1, on the reverse strand, counting down.
TTTCTAATTTGTATCGCTAATTGTGAAGCATAAAATCAATAAGAGTCCACGTTACTTAAAAATACTATATTATGGTTATTCTTTTCACAAACCAATAAATCATTTTGGCAGTTAATGTGAGCTCATGCGCGCAAGTGAAATTTGCACATCGCCTGATTTTGAGGCGTCACGACGCCACTTTTCCAGCCGTTATTGTTTGCAGCATTTCATTTAATTTTCTGCATAGAGAGCGACGAATCTAACGATATGATACATTTATTCTCCTCTAGTCAATCATATTTTACCTCTGACTAGAGGCCTTCAAACTAAACACTAGGAAGCTTCGCAAACGCCTTTTTTGTCGCGTTGATGGATGAGCTTTTTTAAGTTTTTAGTTTGCGTGGGATATCTTTACTTTTGCAAGTGCTTTGTTTTGCTGCCTACGCATTGTAGGTGATTGTTGTCAAGTTTCTATTGTTACTTGTTAATTGTTATTATTTACCGTAAAAAAACTTATAGTAAAAGAGTGTACTCTATTATCTGTGGTAAAAGCTTTATTTCTATTGATTCTGGCTAACTTTTTCAACTTTTTCTTTCTTATGGTACTACATCACCATAACCTTAATGTCCATGTTTAATTTGAACATTGTAGTCCCCACCGTTTGGTCAGAATTGGCCCGAATGGCACGAAATTATCGCACATTTTTTTTAAAAAAATCGTAAAAGTACGATATCCATGAGAAATATTTCTTCGATTGTACCCAAAAACATTATATCTCTAAGTACAGGGATTTCGAAGGTCCCATCCAATTTCATCAAGATCGGATATGCTGTTTGCCCGGTAGAGAGCAAACAAACAGACAAAAAAAAACACCCGAGCTAAATTTTATGGGGGTCAGTAAAATTGAAGTCTTCGCTTCGCTCATCCAATTTACTAATCAAACAAGTGCATACTATTGAAAGGCAAATTTATATGTTATAACTTAGAATAGATTTAGTATAATTGCAAATAAGTTACAAATTATATTGTTCGGTTGAAATCAGTTTTTCACGAAATAGCATTGATAACGTGTAAACCATAAATGAAAAATTAGATAAAACAAGATAATTTTTGTGGGCAATATACTGAATATTATAAATCTATATGTTTGTATAGATTTATAATGTTTGTAATTTAAAGATTTTTGTGGTTTATATTTTCCATTTTTTTTTTTTTAATTAAAGATTGTGCATCGACCGACAAATTGAATTAATGGTCTTAATAGTTCGTTGAGAGTTCAAAAGTTCCCGCGCCATACGATTTTCAGTCAATAATACAGATCAGGGAAATAAAGAAAAACTATTTGACCGACCCGTTTGGAGAAGAAATATAGAAACACGGACAGAAAGTGAAATGAAAAGAATGGGAAACCAATAGAATGGGAAACGATTAGAAATTATTGAGGAAACGAAATAGAAAAGTTGGGAAAACGAATAGAAATTGTGTGGAAACGATAGAAAATTGAGGAAACGGATAGAAATTGTGAGGGAGGGGTCCGTACCAACGAATAGAATGTGAAACCATTAGAATGGGAAACGAATAGAAAGTGCAAGGAATAGAATGGGAAATGGCTGAGAGAGGGGATGGAATGTGAGAGCACTCTGACACATCTTGCAACACTGTACGTTAATCATACATTTGGGATGTAATTTACGCTGATATCATTTTTACAATTAAATTGATTATCACGCTTATGCACTAATTTCTATAGGTTTCCCGTTCCATTGGATTTCATCTGTCTTATTCTCTTTCTATCCGTTTCTCAATATTTCTATTCGTTTCCACAATTTTTCTGTTCGTTTCCTCAATGATTTTCTTTATCGTTTCCCATTCTATTGTTTCCTCATTTGTTAACTTGAATGAGTCGTCAATAGCTGCCTTTACTACCTTGGTATTATTAACGACGGGTCCGTTACCACGAATCGAATGTTGAAACATTAGAATGGTACTAATAGAAGTGCAGATAGATGGGAAACGCTGAGAGAGGGTGGAATGTGAGAGCCTCTGACACTTTGCAACACGGTCGTCAACAAAGAATGTAACTCATTACATTGGGATGTAATTACGACATGATATCATTTTACAATAAATTGATTAATCACGCTTATTGCACTACTTTCTATTGGGTTTCCCGTTCCATTGTGATTCCATTTCTGTCTAATTAACTCTTTCTATCCGTTTCCGCAGAACTTCTATTCGTTTCCACAACTTTTCTCGTTCGTTTCCTCAATATTTTCTAATCGTTTCCCATTCTATTCGTTTCCCATTCTGTTCATTTCGCTTTCTATCCGTTTCCGCAGAATTTCTATTCGTTTCCACAACTTTTCTGTTCGTTTCCTCAATGATTTCTAATCGTTTCCCATTCTATTGGTTTCCTCATTTTAACTTGAAATGAGTCGGTCAAATAGCTGCCTTTACTACCTTGGTATGTATTACCGGACTGAAAAAAACAAATGGTAGCCATAGCGGGAAGATTTGAAATTGCATGCAGTAACAAAATACTAGTCAGTCTGAACTATAACCCTTAACCTTTGTCGTTCACTGCGCAAATGTGTGTGTTTTCAGTTTGAAAATAAGTTGTTATTTTTGTTACAATATGACATGTTGCTAGTTTCATTAATAATAGTTTCTTAAACTCATAGAATATTACCCACAAATAAATTACGAAATTTACCAATTTTGATAATTTCGCAAAAATCAAAAATACTAAAAATAAATTTAATATGTTTTAGAGTGTGTATGGTTGTTTTTTTTAATGTGCCTCGTCAATAGAAGGTTGTGTATACATATGACTATAACATCTGTGTTATGTTTGGTATTACAGTAAACCCTCGTTACTTCCAACTCGGTTACTTTGAAAAATGCTTTATTTCGAACGAAAACATCGGTCCCGACGGTCAGTATAGGATTTAACAGTGTATTAGATTCGGTTTATTCGAAATTCGGTTTATTTCGTAATTCGAAAGAATATCTTGGCCTTAACGGTCAATTTACGTGTGAAATAGTGTGGTTAATTCGAAGAACTTTTCCGAGAATTTTTCCGATGTTCGAATTCGGAAAATGTGTTTTGAACGGTCTGTAATACGCCGCACGAAAACAACCGATGGCTAGCTGCAGCGACGACAAAGGAGATGCGCACGCACCACGTGACTGGACCCGGCCGGCAGCTACTGCAGCCTGGCGACATCAACACTTAGGCGACGCGCCCGTGGCATTGCACAGTAGGCCTACGTCTCAAGCTTTCACGACAGTTGCATCGCCAAGTGTTTGTTCCGTTGTTAGCCGACTACGTGTTTTGCGAGTGTTTGTTGTGAATTGTGACCATGCACAGTTTGGCGCCAGCTTCAACGACTACGTGAATGTGGACGAAGACATTGCAACTTCGGCCGTGGAGTTAGAGCCTGAAGACCAGCCTTCAAATGAGTCGGAACCAGGGCCATCCGATAGGCCTAGGCTAGTACCAGCACGCCTATTAGCGACGATGAAGATGAACCCGACGAGATCGAGCGCCCTGTTCCTACCAGGCAAGAAGTCGGCAACGCGCTTGCTGTGTTGGAGGCCTACATCGCGACTAAGGATACCACAGAGCTGACCTTGGAGCAATTTGATGGACTTGCGAAATTCGTTCGGGAGACTTCGAGACAGAAGTTAGTGCAGAGGATGATGGGAGACTTTTTCCGACCTTCAAGTTCGACGTGAGGTATGTGAATTTAAATCCAATCTTTCTTTAACAATGAAATTTATAGCTTTTCCTAGGCCTAGTGCTAACCACGGTTTTTCTTTCTACAGGAATGACAACTTTCTCGAGCCTAGCCTAGGCTTCTGGGTACACAAACAACAAGATGTAAATAATGTAGGCCTACATAGTAAATACTACTGTACATAGAACTGTAAATTTAGAAAAATGACATAGCCTTCAGCACAATATGTAAATGCAAATTAATTAATAAAATTTGTGTAGGTAACACATTTTTACTATCATAACTTGTGTCAGGTAATAACATTATTAGCCTTTTCCTAGCTCCTAGTTTAGCCTGTCTTTTATCCCCTAGACAGTTGTAAAATCACAAAAAAAACTAGGCCTAAGTACAAATCATTTTTTTTATTTTTTTTTTATTTTTTTTTGAAAATAATATGCTTAGTTCGAATTTTTTTATTTCGAAATGCCTTTTTTGGGGTCCCTTCAATTTCGAACTAACGAGGGTTTACTGTAATCTTATATAATGCTTTAAATGGAATAATGGTAGGTGTTCATAATTTGCTAGTTATGTCCTCGGAATTAGGAGCCTTTGCTCAGAATAACTTTTTTTTGTGTTAGATGAAAGAAACAAAGCTAATAAAAGATTACAGGTTACGACTTATTCACACCTTAAAACGAAACTATTATTGACTAAAAACGCATAATTAAGATGTATTAAATTTTATTCTGTGATAATATTACACTCGAGTCAGGTAAATGTTATTGCTTATAAAAGCTATTTATGTGTTGATCAATCGTACACTTAATATTTAAATTAAATTACTTTTAACAACCAGTTCCGTTTGTTCACGTGATTGTACTTGCAAATTATCTTTTAACTTGCCCCCCCCCCCCCCCCCACCCACAATTTTTAGTTGGTTTACCGCCACAATTATCACTGACTCGGTGTCCACAAGCCTCACACGCGTCTAGTCTTGGGGGATAAATTGTGAAGTCAATTAGAATGAAAAATAGCCTAGAATACAGACGAAATATAATAACATAGTCATTGAAATAGGCATACGAAAACGAACATTATATGGGAAAAAACAAAATAACTAAACTGATTGAATGAGCGTAGCGAGGGAAGCGAAGATTCCATTTCGCTACACTGGAGAAAAAAATCCGGAATGTTTTTTTTTTCTTCTTTTTTTTCTGTTTGTATTATTGTGTGTTTGTTAACACGATTCCGGCTAAACCGATACTCCGATTGCGATGAAATTTTATGGAGGCCTTCTAAATCTCTGAGCTTAGAACTGCCACGTTTTTTAGCGCAATCGGGAATTTTTTTCTTATAAAAAACGCAATTTTACGATTTTTTTCGATTTTTAAAAAATTTCTTCGACTTTTAATACCTACATGCTTTATCCGATTGTAATGATATAATGATTGTAACCATAGTAAGAATATATTAAGAATAACAAAATGGTCCATTAAAGTTGAAAAATGTATAAAATGTTTTAAGAAAGGTATACTATTTTGTCATTACACTAACTACTTATACCATATAGACCAATTTTCTAATTTGTATCGCTAATTGTGAAGCATAAAATCAATAAGAGTCCACGTTACTTAAAAATACTATATTATGGTTATTCTTTTCACAAACCAATAATCATTTTGGCAGTTAATGTAAACTCATGCGCGCAAGTGAAATTTGGACATCGACTGATTTTGAGGCGTCACAACGCCACTTTTCCAGCCGTTATTGTTTGCAACATTTCATTTAATTTTCTGCATAGAGAGCGACGAATCTAACGATATGATACGTTTATTCACCTCTAGTGAATCATATTTTACCTCTGACTCGAGGCCTACAAACTAAACACTAAGAAGCTTCGCAAACGCTTTTTTTAGTCGCGTTGATGGATGAGCTTTTTTTTTAGTTTTTAGTTTGCGTGGGATATCTTTACTTTTGCAAGTGCTTTGTTTGGTTGTGTACGCATTGTAGGTGATTGTTGTCATGTTTCTATTGTTACTTGTCAATTGATATTATTTGCAGTAAAAAAACTTATTAGTAAGAGCTTTATTTCTATGGTTTCTGGCTAACTTTTTCCGCTTTTTCTTTCTAAAGGTACTACATCACCATAACCTTAATGTCCATGTATAATTTGAAAGTAGCCCCACCCGTTTGGTCAGAATTGGCCCAAATGTCACGAAAATATCGCACTAAAAATCGAAAAAAAATCGTAAAAGTACTATATTCATGAGAAATATTTCTTCGATTGTACCTAAAAACTTTTCAGGTCTAAGTTAAGAGATTTCGAAAGTCTCCTCTAATTTTCATCACGATCGCATATGCCGTTTGCCCGGTAGTGAGCACACAAACAGACAAAAAACAAACAAAAAACACCCGAGCAAAATTTTTTGGGGGGTCTGTGAAATTGAAGTCTTCGCTTTGCTCATCCAATTACCAATCAAACAAGTGTAGACTATTGAAAGGCAAATTAATATGCTAGAATAGATTTAGTATAATTGCAAATTAGGTACATATTATATTGTTCAAATGAGATCAGTTTTTGACGATATAGCATTGATAGCGTGTAAACCATAAATGAAAAATTAGAAAAAACAAGATAATTTTTGTGGGCAATATGCTAAATATTATAAATCTATATGGTGTATAGATTTATAATGTTTGTAATTTAAAGATTTTTGTGGTTAATATTTTCCATTTTATTTAAAAAAAAAAGATTGTGCATCGATTGACAAATCGAATTTGATGGTCTTACTAGTTCGTTGAGAGTTCAAAAGTTCCCGCGCCATACGATTATCATTCGGTAATACAGATCAGGGAAATAAAAGTAAACTATTTGACCGACTCGTTTGGAGAAGAAAATAGAACACGGACAGAAAGTGAAACGAAAGAATGGGAAACCAATAGAATGGGAAACGATTAGAAAATTATTGAGGAAACGAATAGAAAAATTGGGGAAACGAATAGAAATTGTGCGGAAACGAATAGAAAAATGAGGAAACGGATAGAAATTGTGAGGAAACAGATAGAAAGAGAAATGAAAAGAATGGGAAACCAATAGAATGGGAAACGATTAGAAAAATGTTGAAGAAACGAATAGAAATTAATGCGAAAACGTGCGATGATCGCGATAATTAATTAATGTTATTTATACTTGATATCAAAGTTGAATTCCACGCCCCGATGCATGATTAACGTACAGTGTTGCAAGATGAGTGTGGGTGCTCTCACATTCTACCCCCACTCTCAGCCGTTTCCCATTCTATTCGTTTCGTTTTCTATTCGTTTCCCATTCTAATGGTTTCACATTCTATTCGTTGGTCGGATCCCATAGAAATAACAGCTAGGAAGAGAAACGAACCGAACGGGAAACCAATAGAATGGGAAACGATTAGAAAATTATTGAGGAAACGAGTAGAAATTAATGCGAAAACGTGCGATGATCGCGATAATTAATTAATGTTATTTATACTTGATATCAAAGTTGAATTCCACGCCCCGATGCATGATTAACGTACAGTGTTGCAAGATGAGTGTGGGTGCTCTCACATTCTACCCCCACTCTCAGCCGTTTCCCATTCTATTCGTTTCGTTTTCTATTCGTTTCCCATTCTAATGGTTTCACATTCTATTCGTTGGTCGGATCCCGAGGAAATAACGGATAGAAAGAGAAATGAAAAGAATGGGAAACCAATAGAATGGGAAACGATTAGAAAAATGTTGAAGAAACGAATAGAAATCCTGCGGAAACGGTTAGAACGAGAAGCGGACGGAATAGGAATCTAATAAAATGGTAAACGAGAAGAAATTAATGCGAAAACGTGCGATGATCGCGATAATTAATTAATGTTATTTATTGAGCGAGCGAAGCGAGCGTCTCCACTTGACTCTTATGGCTCGAATGTCTGTTTTTTTGTTTTTTTTTTTCTGTTACTGCTTCGATACAGGTCGCACCGTTTCTCTGATCGACCTGAAATTTTGCACACATGTACATACCACCTAGGCGGGTTGCTGTATAGTTTTGTGGCAAAATCGTTTAAAAAGTTAAAAAGTTACATTAAAGTTAATCGAAAGTTTTTTTTTCAAACTTAACGGAGACAAAATCTGAGGTGGCCAAATCATTTAGAATGTCCGTCCGATCACGAATATGTTATTTTTATTTTGATCCGATAAGTAGTGTAGATGGAAATTACATTATAACAAAGTCCCGTTACCATGGCAACGGAAAGTCGCACAGCTTTTTTGGCTCATGATAGCGGTCAAACGGAGGCTCGGATCGAGTTGAAATTTTGACCATCCGCAAGTTTCGTTCCCCATTGAATGCCATTAGTTTTGTGGCAAAATCGTTCAAAAAGTTATAAAGTTACATTAAAGTTAATCTAAAGTTTTTTTCAAAAACTAAACGGCGACAAAATCTGAGGTAGCCAAATCATTTAGAATGTTCGTCCGGTCACGAATATGTTAATTTTATTTTGATCCGATAAGTAGTGTAGATAGAAATTACATTTTAACAAAAGTAACGTTACCATGGCAACGAAAAGTCGCACAAGAATTCTGGTCACTATGACAGTACTGCCACATAGAAGAAATCAAGAGAAAATAGTTTTCCCAAAGAAATTATGTCAAGGTCCTCTAGATGGCGGTGGATTTTATCCATTCTCTCCTCTTTTACAAATTTTCAGCTAAATCGGTCAAGACCTAAAAGACTTATTGGTATGTAACATTATGGGAATGTTGTACTCGGGTCGTGTTGCACGTACCGGTGCTCGCTCAACAACGCGTCCAACTGAGCGTTTTCCTAGTACTTGATATCAAAGTGGAATTCCACGCCCCGATGCACGATTAACGTACAGTGTTGCAAGATGAGTGTGGGTGCTCCCAAATTCTACCCCCACTCTCAGCCGTTTCCCATTCTATTCGTTTCGTTTTCTATTCGTTTCCCATTCTAATGGTTTCACATTCTATTCGTTGGTCGGATCCCGAGCCAGCTAGTTAGTCTACACTTATTACATACAATTATTATATATAATAATATATATATATATATATATATATATATATATATAAATTATATATATATAATATATATATATATATATATAATTATTACATACATACAATACACTTATTGATCCTGCAAAATTTCAAAACGATTGGTACATTTTTACTTTTTTTATTTATTTTTATTTTTTTTATTTTTTAAACCAACGATCGGATTTTGTTCAAAAACTATACAGCAACCCGCCTAGGTACATGTGTGCAAAATTTCAGGTCGATCAGAGAAACGGTGCGACCTGTACCGAAGCAGTAACAGAGAGAAGAAAAAAACAGACATTCGAGCCATAAGAGTCAAGTGGAGACGCTCGCTAAATCAAATAATTGTTTGTAAAAATTGGTTTGTTTACACTGCAACCTTCTATGGATGAGGAACATTTAAAAAAAAAAACATACACACTCAAAACATATTAAATTAATTTTTAGTATTTTTGATTTTTGCGTAATTATCAAAATTGGTAAATTTTGTAATTTATTTGTGGGCAATATTCTATGAGTTTGAGAAACTGTTATTAATTAAACTAGCAACATGTTATATTGAAACAAAAATAACAACTTATTTTCAAACTGAAGACACACACATTCGACTAGTATTTTGATACTGCATGCAATTTCAAATCTTTCCCGCTGTGGCTACCATTTGTTTTTTTCAGTCGGTAATACAGACCAAGGTAGTAAAGGCAGCTATTTGACCGACTCATTTCAAGTTAAAATGAGGAAACCAATAGAATGGGAAACGATTAGAAATCATTGAGGAAACGAATAGAAAAGTTGTGGAAACGAATAGAAATTCTGCGGAAACGGATAGAAAGAGAATTAGACAGAATGGAAATCCAATGGAACGGGAAACCTATAGAAATTAGTGCAATATATGTATGACGAGCGTGATAATCAATTTAATTGTAAAAATGATATCAAGCGTAAATTACATTTTATGCTTTACATTAGCGATAAAAATTAGAAAATTGGCCTATATGGTATTATTAGTTAGTGGAATGACAAAATAATACACCTTTATTACAACATTTTATACATTTTTAACTTTAATGGACTATATTGTTATTCTTAATATTTTCTTATTTTAGTTATTGTTGTTGCTTGTTTAAATATAATAATAACAACAATAATAATTTTAAACTTCAAGCTTTCACATTTTTCTTCAACCGCTTCTGTGAATGCAAGAGATTGATTCCTATGTTAAATGCACAATCGAACAATCATAAATAAATAATAAAATATACGAGGGAAACGCCAAAGTCGTTGTTAAACGAGTGAGTGAGCCATGTGTATAGTCCCCGGTATCATTCCCCATACTGGGCTAGATCCAGCCTTAAATAAAGGGGAGGAAAGGGGATGTTCCCGGGTACTCAACACTTGGCTCACTCACTCGTTTAACAACGACTTTGGCGTTTCCCTAGATTATGCTAAATTGAACATTCAAAATGCGAATCGTGTTCAAAACGTTTTAGCGTGAAACGTTAACAAATTTCCAAGATAAAACAAAATCACCTAATTTTTATTTCCCATTTAACACCCCTCAAAAATAATATGTGGGTGTAAAAATATAAAAAAAGTTCGAACAAACGGGTATCTCGAACAACAATTCTCCAAGCGGTAGACTTAATGCTTACCACTAGGTCATGCCAACCACGTAGATTTCTTTCCGCTAGCTGCTACTAAACAAATGCTATCGATATTTTAAAAAATCACATTTTTATTTATTGTAGGATTAAATTGTGATGAATCAAAACATATTAAAATAATTTTTAGTAGGTTTTTTTGATTTTGCGAAATTATCAAAATTGGTAAATTTCGTAATTTATTTGTGGGCAATATTCTATGAGTTTGAGAAACTATTTTTAATTAAACTAGCAACATGTTATATTGAAAACAAAAATAACAACTTATTTTCAAACTAAAGGGACACACACATTCGTTCAGTTCAGACTGACTAGTATTTTGATACTGCATGCAATTTCAAATCTTCCCGCTATGGCTACCATTTTTTTTTTTCAGTCGGTAATACTGATGAAACACTTTAGGTGATGAATAGAAACGTTTATTCTTTACAGTTAATAATATGAGACACAATACAAAAGACTAAGCTAGGCTAGGCTACTTAGTACGATCAGAGATGAGGGGACGCCTCGAAAACGCGGGAGTTGTAGTAACTGCTTGCACCGTGAAGGACGTCTGCTTCTGGGCGTGGCCTACTACAGAGGTCGAAACGTAATCGATACTATTACTACCAATCTTGCAAACATCGACTTATGCGATCTAGTAAACTAGGCCTAAGTTAAACACAATAGCAGGCTAAAGTCACTTGGGCTAATAAGCCTACTCATTCGAGTGAACAAAGGGCGCACAGCCCAACCCCCCTTTCTCGCCGTCTTCACTCGCTAAACACTAGCTGGGCTTGTGAAGCAAACGCTTTAATAGTTCTCTTGACACTGGCTTAGTCATCATGTCCGCAGTCATGTGTTCGGTTGGGCAGTACTGCACATCCACGATGCCACGCTCTCGCAGATCTCGGATGAGATGGTGCTTGACTGCGATGTGCTTCGTCCTAGCGCTGCACCGATCTGACTCGATCAAGCGAATACAGCCTTGGTTGTCCTCGAAGATCGTGGTTGCTCCTTGTACTGGTATCCCTACGTCGTCCAGCAGTTGATGTAACCCATAAAAAGCTCTTGACAGGCATTCGCAGCCGCGACATATTCTGCCTCGGTGGACGACAATGCGACGATTCGTCTGCTTGCGACTCGACCACGATACTGTGCTCTCACCCAATAGGAAGATGTATCCGCTAGTCGATTTTCGGTCGGTGGTGTCACCGGCCCAGTCAGCCGTCCACGTACCCTTGCAGCTTGAGCTCACTCCTTGCAGACAGGCGCAGTTTCGCATCGAGGGTCCCGGCCAGGTAACGCATTACCCGCTTCACCGATTTCCAGTCGCGTTCTGTGGGTGACTCCACATGTCGGCTCAAGAAGCTGACAGCTACCGCAATGTCCGGTCTGGACACTGTAGCTATGTACAGGAGTGATCCAATAACTTGTCGATACTTGTGTTATTCGGCAACTTGACGCTGGGTTCTTCCATGGAAGACAAATAATTTGTTTCCATTGGCGTGGCAGAAGGCTTCGTCTCCAGCATCCCTTGCTCTTCTAGAAGTTGAACTATCTTAGTTCAGTTGGTGGATAAGGAACGAACCGTCTGTTTCTCGCTCGATCTGGATCCCCAAATAGTGAGCCACTTCACCTAAATCCTTGGTCGTGAAATGCTCGTTTAGCTGCGCACAAATGCCCTGAACGACCCTTCAGATTCTCCGGCTACAGTAAGTCGTCTACGTACAACAGCACATAGGTGGTACTACCGGTCGTTTCCTTTTTCATGAAGAGACATGAATCAGCTTTTCCGCGCTCGAAACCAAGACTTGCCAGTGCTTCTGTGGCCTTCTTGTTCCATGCTCGTGCCGATTGTTTGAGCCCGTAGATACTGCGCTTTAGTCGCAATACCATGTGCTCCTTGCCTGGTTCCTCAAAACCCGGTGGTTGTTCCATGTAAAGCTCCTCTTCCAGATCTCCATTTAGGTACGCTGACTTAACGTCAAGGTGCCGTACATGCAACTGGCGAATAGCCGCCACGCTGAGCAGCACGCGCACTGTCTCGTGCTTGACCACTGGCGCAAACGTCTCGTCGTAGTCCTCACCATAACGCTGCGAGAATCCCCTCGCCACTAGCCGCGCTTTGTAAGTGTTGACGTCACCATTTGCATCTAGTTTAGTCTTGAATACCCACTTGGATGAGACTGCCCGGCGGCCTGGAGGGATTTGGCAATCTCCCACACTCCACGTTCTTTAAGAGCTGACATTTCCTCTTCTGCGGCCAACACCCAGTTCTTCTTTTCGCGTTCTGGTAGCTCCATCACTTGTTTCCACGAGGATGGCTCACGTGGTTGGTCCACTCTTACTTTATACGAAAGTTTTCTTGGTGGGATTCCTTTGTTCGGTCTTTGTGATTGAGGTGGTGCTGGAGGAACAATCTGCTGATCGTTGACTGTTGTTTCTGCGCTGTAGGCTCTTGCTGAGTCAACTCGGTGGCCTCCTTCGAATCCTCCTCCGCGTCCTCAAGAATGTTGACGAAGTCCCCGTCCATTTCCCCTTCTGGCAGAAGACTGATTCCACCACTTGCTTCAACGATGTGTGGATTGTTCTGCTCGTCCATCTCGATTGATGCGCACGGAACGACTTATCCACACTTGTTGGTGTTAACGTCCAACAGGCGGTAACCTTTGGAGGCGGTGTCATAGCCTATGAGCACGCCCAAGATGGCCTTATCATCCATTTCTTGCGTTTTTGTTTTGGGACAAGGGAATACACTTTTGACCCAAAAACTCTGATGTGGCTTAAGTCGGGCTTATTGCCATCCCAAAGTTCGCAATGGTGTCTTGTCCACGCTTCGGCTCGGTAAACGATTCTGAAGATATGCCGCGGCACACACTGCTTCTCCCCAAAATCTTTCAGGAAGACCTGCATCCAACAACATGCATTTTGCCATCTCAACTAGAGAGCGATTCTTACGCTCGGCCACGCCTTTTGTTGAGGCGTGTGTGGCACCGTGAAAATGTTGCTGGATCCCCTCACGCTTGAAGAAATCCTGCAGATCCCTGTTGACATATTCTTCCCGTTGTCTGTGCGGAAAATGGTGGGCCTATGTCCATACTTAGTGTGAACCATAGCGATATATTCCTTTACAACATTTGCCGCTTCATCCTTGGACTTAAGGAGACGGACGAACGTAAAGCGTGAGTAGTCATCGATAAAAGTTACCATATATCTATGACCGCTCGGCGTTCTGATCGGCATCGGTCCACAGACGTCACTATGTATCAGTTCACCGGGCTTGGTAGCTCTGGTCCGCTCGTTGGGAATGGTAGTTGGGTTAACTTCCCCCTCATGCAACAGTCACAGTCCACCTTTGCGTCACATTTGCCAATGTGTATGCCTAGGGCCAGTCCCTCCGTGAACAGCTTCTTAATTGCAGCTGGATCCCGGTGACCTAAGCGTTTGGTGCCATCGATGCATGCCCTACTGGCTGCGTGCACACAACGCTGCGTCGTTGCCCGTTTTGCACTTGAGCCTGAAAAGTGTCCGTCAAGTTCAGCGGTTGCAATGACGACCGTCTTGTGAGTTATCTGGCAGGTGGCATCCTCGAACGTCACTGTGTACCCACTACGAGTTGCACATTGAACCGATAACAACCCGCCATCCAGTTCCGGAATGTACAGCACATCCTTGAGGTATACTTGTTCCACGTTTCCGTTTGGATTGTTGCGCCGACAACCACCCGCTACCGATTCCTTCCGCAGAGATCGTTGAGTTGTCTGCCAAATATACCTGGGACTTTACATCTTGCAACGCAGTAAAGAACCTTTTGTTGCTTGTCATGTGGCTCGTAGCTCCTGAGTCCACATACCAGCGGTCGGCCTGGTCCTTGTGTATACTGCTCCATACCGCAAAGGAGTGCTGGGGTGCTGCACTGCTGCCAACATCCTGGATGCGTACCATGCAGTTAGCTTTCTCCTTTACCTTGCCTAGATGTGTTGTACTTGAGGCAGTCTGCCTTCAGATGGCCTTTCTTTTTACAGTAGAAACATTCCCGTTCCTCCTTACCTGACTTGCTCCCTTTTGGCACCTGCTTGCCGTACGTGCCCGCCTCTTGTCTCTTGTGATATGTTGTCTGGAGGGCTACCTCGTTGTCGCGATGGTCCCGCGTCGCCTCGACACGGCGCTGGTACTCGTCGGTCAACTTGCCAGAGACATATTCGACGTTCAAGTCTTTCTCGTCTCTTCCTTCAAGGGCTGTAACTAACGTAGAGTATGACTCCGGTAGACTGCACAACATGACTGCTACTAGGTCGTCGTCTTCGACCTTCTTTCCCATGCCCCGCAATTGACCCACAACCTCCAGCATGGAGTTGAGGTGCGCCTGCATGGTACCTTGGGTAAACCTCATCCCATACAATTTTCGCATTAGATATAGTCGGCTGCCAATAGTGGATCTCTCATGCAACCTTTGCAGCATGGCCCACATTTCCTTGGCCGTCTCAAGTTGAGCGAGATGAAGCAACTGGTCATCTTCGACACTGAGACATATTGCTGCAATGGCCTTGCATTCCAGTTTTCCCCAGTCACTGGGCTCTGGGTCTGGCTTGGGTTGGGTGACTACATCCCACAATCCATCCCTCATGAGTACTACCTTTAATTTTAATTTCCACAGTTGATAATTTGCATTATTCAACTTGGTGATCAACATTTTAGAGTTATCACCTGCAACAGCCATGCTTGATCCTGGCCTATCCTAGGCCTAGGCCTGCTTTCAGGAAATTAAAAGTACTCACCCGTACGTGTCAACCTTAACCTCGTTTTTAGGCGCAGATAAAGTGTTCTAGGCCCATAACCTGATGAAACACTTTAGGTGATGAATAGAAACGTTTATTCTTTACAGTTAATAATATGAGACACAATACAAAAGACTAAGCTAGGCTAGGCTACTTAGTACGATCAGAGATGAGGGGACGCCTCGAAAACGCGGGAGTTGTAGTAACTGCTTGCACCGTGAAGGACGTCTGCTTCTGGGCGTGGCCTACTACAGAGGTCGAAACGTAATCGATACTATTACTACCAATCTTGCAAACATCGACTTATGCGATCTAGTAAACTAGGCCTAAGTTAAACACAATAGCATGGCTAAAGTCACTTGGGCAAATAAGCCTACTCATTCGAGTGAACAAAGGGCGCACAGTCCAACAAATACAGACCAAGGTAGTAAAGGCAGCTATTTGACCGACTCATTTCAAGTTAAAATGAGGAAACCAATAGAATGGGAAACGATTAGAAATCATTGAGGAAACGAATAGAAAAGTTGTGGAAACGAATAGAAATTCTGCGGAAACGGATAGAAAGAGAATTAGACAGAATGGAAATCCAATGGAACGGGAAACCTATAGAAATTAGTGCAATATATGTATGACGAGCGTGATAATCAATTTAATTGTAAAAATGATATCAAGCGTAAATTACATCCCAAATGTATGATTAACGTACAGTGTTGCAAGATGTGTCAGAGTGCTCTCACATTCCATCCCCTCTCTCAGCCGTTTCTCATTCTATTCCTTGCACTTTCTATTCGTTTCCCATTCTAATGGTTTTACATTCTATTCGTTGGTACGGACCCGTTGGTACGGACCCATCTGAACTGCCCAAGCACAAACTTAAAAGTTAAAACAGAATCTGATCTAAGACTTGAACCATAATTTCCTTTTAAACGTAGACCTACTTACTTATCTCTGCCAGGGACGCCTGAGTTGTTGACCATGCTTGTTATCAAACGGTTGACGCGGATTACTGTGTAGTCCTCTAATTCACCGGACAAGATCTTGTCATTCAGCTGCGTGGCCAACATGGCAAAACTGTTTACATGACAGCCATCAGAAAGAAGCAGACGGAAACGGTCAGGCGTGGGACCAGCCATTTTCTTGCTGCCCTGTAAAAATAATAAATTGTGAGTGTTGAGAAGCAGAATACAAGTTCGGTAGGCTTGCTCGACCAGGCGGCCCGGAGACGCTTATTTCGATGAGGTACCCCTACCGGCGGTAGAACAAAATGATATTATACTTTTTTGAAACCGACTTGCCGTTGGTGGCGTTGGTTACGGTGGTGGTAGTGAATTTTTGTAATCTTAAAAATCAGCTCTAGACACAATAGTCAATAGGTCATGACGCATAAATAATGCAATTGCATAATGTTTTATTTTTTTGGTTAAAACCCCCTCAAAAAACGAAAAAGACTGAAAAAACGGGTTTTTGCCAACCCTTTCTAAAACACAATTGACACATAGTTTTAATCTCCTCCAGGTGGATAATTATTTTTCGTATTATTTTATTAGTTACCTTCATCTCACTACATTAGTAAGTCCTGGAATTGCTGGTAAAATAGAAGTTCATTTTTAGGGGTGGGGTTTGAAAACACGTGGTTGATGAAATAAGAATGGGTCGATTGGATGAATACACATTTAAAACATATTTTCAGTTAGTCATTCGAATAAAATAATATTTTGGGTTCGAGCTATTAATTATTCCAATTTGAAGGGATAATTTAGGGGGTGGAAGGGGTGAAGTTTTGCCTGCCTCCCGGAGAATTATTAATTCTAATTTTGTTATCCACCTCAATGCCAAAATTCGCGCTGGTAACCGGAAATGGAATATTCTTGCGTTATTATACCTTGACAGCTCTCACAACATACATATAAATTTTATGGTCAGCTGAGAGTAGCAGTTTTGGCGTTGCATCCAAATGCAGAACAGTTTGGCTAGCCCCAACTTTCTTTGTGTCTCTATATAGGGATTCCAGCTAGTTCGAGTCCTTGAGTTATTGTTGTCTGATCCCTTCCTTCCTTCAAACTCAAAGGCCATGTTGTAAACTACCTTTTCTATCATAAAGTTTATTGAGGTCTGACAACGATTTTACCCTTACCAACTCAGAGCCACATCCACAACTAATAAAATAATTAAATTAAAATTAAAAAGAATTAAATTCATAGGCTATTCATTTCATACCATATTCTACAACAAGTGGAACACATTTACACATATTTGACATCAACGCACGTGCCGTGCGTTCGAATCCCGCGTAAAATACCTTTTTATTTCGTCATTGACTCAATAATGACATATTTTATTATTTATAACCGATAATTTGCATTAAATGTTTGTGTGGGTCCCGGGTCCCACTGCCTAATCGCGTACTGCCTAAAAAAGGTTTTTATACCTGTTTTACCTTATTTTCTCGTACTGCCTAAGATTTTTCTCGTACTGCCTAAAAAGGGACAAGTGGGAGTGGCTGTCTCGTACTGCCTAAAGTTCCCCATGTTTTGGTAACGTATGTCTTTTTGCGATGTCTTTATTTCTTGATACCCTGTATTCCATTTGGGCGCGTTATTTAAAATCTCTCTCTCCCCCCCCTCTCTCTCTCACACTCTCACTCTCTCTCTCTCTCTCTCTACACTCGAATTACCTTGTTCATCGTCTGTATCAACACCTTCGTATCTAGCATCTAATTTTCAATATCTATTCTCAAACCATACCTTCAACACTAGATCTAGATCAGGTAGGCTACTCAGTTAACATTTCCAACCCATAGAACCAATCTTCTTGACCACTCTTTTACAATAAACGCTATTCGAGTCTGGAATACTCTCCCAACCAGCATCAGGGATGTTTACGGAATTAGTTACAACACTTTCAAGCGTAAAGCATACCAACATTACTTGAGCCGCTACAGCCTTTGTCAATGATTAAGTAATGCATACCACAACCTGCTTCTGCTCACTTGTATTTCTGCACACAATGACTAAAGCCATATTAATTGTGTACTTTTGTGTGAATGGATCAATGAATGTTTCTTTAACTGTTGTAGATTTACATCCCCCCAAAATACAGAAATTTGTAAAAAAAAACGGCAGCCAAGCTCTCCTTCCAAAGTCTTCGGCTGTGAAAAATGCTGTGAGATATAGAAGTTGAGCCAAGCATTTCATTCTTTCTCCCAAGTTTCGCATTGAAAAGAAGTAAGATCATTTCGCCTTGAAAAGAAGTAAGATCATTTCGCCTGTTGACGAGCGCCAAGCCAACGATTTGTGGTAAAAAAGTAAAATTTTTAAACTCGAAATCATAAAAAAAATGGCTTGGCGCTTGTCAACAGACGAAATGATCTTACTTATTTTCAAAGCAAAACTAGGGAGAAAGAATAAAAAGCTTGGCTCAACTTCTATATCTCACAGCATTCACAGCCGAAGACTTTTGAAGGAGAGCTTGGCTGCCGTTTTTTTTTTTACAAATTTTTGTATTTGGTTGGATATAATTGCGATTTTCATGAGAAATAATTTTCCGATTGTGCTCAAAAACGTGGCAGTTCAGAGATTTCAAAGGCCTCCATAAAATTTCATCGCAATCTATTGGTTAAGCCGGAATCGTGCTAACAAACAGACAAAAAAAGAAAAAAAACATTCCGGATTTTTTTCTCCAGTGTAGTGAAATTAAATCTTCGCTTCGCTCGCTACGCTCATCTTATTAATTAATTAATAGTTAAATACTAAACACTCAGCTTGGAGCCAGTTATTGTCGAATTTCTTATTACAAAATCTATATTATTGGAAATTGTTATGCTGGTATCACATTTTGCAATATAGTTTGACATCTTTACTCCACTAAAGGGGCTATTACCACAAAAAAAAATTACCACATAATCTATAGCAAAATACTACACTAAAATGACCGTTAAAAAAATCTCTTGTAACTGTGATTTTACACGAATTTTTCAATTTTTTGATCGAGAAAATAGCGAAAATTGGCGCTTTCGGAAATTTCTTAAATCAGCTTTAACCATATTATTTTGTGTTCCACATTGATACTAGATCATCATACCAATCTACTAGGAAGCTACGCAAACGCTTTTTCAGGCGCGTTGTTGGATGAGCGTAATTGGTGCATTGAGCTGCCATGTTTTATGCGGATTTTCTGTTGTTCTGTGAAAAAATCATTACTAAATTGAAGATTTTTTAAAAATTAATTTAAATTAAATAAAAAATTAACTTAAATTGTTTTATTATTCGTAATTTTAAAAAAGAAAAAAATCGTAAAATTACGATTATCATAAGAAATAATTATTCGATTGCGCTCAAATTAAACACGAATATATAAATTCATAAAAATAAGGTTCTGTGAAAAAATCATAACAATTGGATAAAGAATGTAGGTGTTATATGTCAAAGAATTGTTTTAAAAAAGAAAAAATCTGTAAAATTACGATTTTCATAAAAAATAATTGTTCGATTACGCTCAAATTTCACACGAATATCTTAATTCATAAAATAAAGATTCTGTGAAAAAATCATTAAAATCGGATAAAGCATGTAGGTGTTATAAGTCGAAGAAATTTTTAAAAAATCGAAAAAAATCGTAAAATTGCGATTTTTATGAGAAATAATTTTCCGATTGCTCTCAGAAAAGTGGCTTTCAGAGATTTCGAAGGTCTCCAGAAAATTTCATCGCAATTTGAGTATCGGTTTAGCCGGAATCGTGTTAACAAACACACAAAAATACAAAAAAAAAAAAAAAAAAAAAACCTTCCGGATTTTTTTCTCCAGTGTAGTGAAATGGAATCTTCGCTTCGCTCGCTACACTCAAACAAAAATGGCCCTTTATAACATTGTGTCTTGAAACTGTGCACAAATAAAACATATGCATTCAAAAATCACACCCCTTCTTGGTAATCAGCATATTTTGACCGAACCACTAGCCCAAATTACAAAACAAAATATAGAGTATTTACAGAAAAGACTACTAGTAGAGTGCGTCAATAATAGCAAAATATATTTTTTTAGATCAAAATCCTCCAAGGACACGGGGCATAAAGATAGTCCCCATATTATTTCTTATGGAAGATTTTTGTCTATGGGACCTAGCTAAAAAAAAATACCAAGTTTGACCATTTTTGGGGGGTCAATGGTGGACCCAAAAAATTTTCTGTTAATTTCTAAATTCATAACTAGCTTGCCTGAATGAAATATATTTTTTGAGTTAAGCGGGTGATCATCCCTTTAACGGTACCAAACAATCAACACACTTTGTGGACTTGCTTTAGTTTTTACTTTATACGGTGTTGGCCAAGTTCTACTGAATAACCATGAGCAATTATTGTTCCCTAAAAGTCCGCTAGGAGATTCAATAGATCTTGCAATAATACATCGTACTTCGTTTAGGTTATGTATTTTTGTTGTTGTAATTTATGCATATTATATGATATTCTACAATGGCGTTTCAAAATGTTTGTGGGAAATTCCATAAAGTTTAAAGTGAATCGTTCGGCCTAGTTTAAATTTTTTAAATATGTTTCAAAACAATGAACAAAGTTTATCAATTATGATTATCTGACATTGCCAAAACTTTTTTGTTGCTAATTTCCACACATATTCTTGACTACAAACTGGAATACTACGGTACTTCGAAATGTTTTCTCCTCAATATACTATTTTGTACCGGGTGAAGATTAAAATTGTACCGTGAAAGATATTATTGGAAATTTTTTCGTAGTGTGTCAGTTTATAGATAGACATGAGTATGTGTTACAAACCGAAACAAAAATCAGCCTTCCAAACAAAACGTTATGATCAGGAACGTGTGTCCTGTCCGGCTTTATTAGGTGTAATACTCCACACCAAAATAAATAAAACAATTTTTGGCAGATTATCATAATGAATAAACTTTGTCCCTTGTTTTGATAACCTTATATTCTAGATTCAGTGTAAAGGATATATTAAACAACAATATTTTTTAATAACCTTAAACCTAAAAATAAATGATAGATTTTAGAATGTCAGATGATTATAATGAATGATTAACCATGTCCGTTGTTTTGTTTATTTTATATAAATAATAAAACATCAAGCCGATATTCACTTAAAATGCTCTTAGTCATTTATCTTGGTGTAATCTAAATCCAAGAATAAGAAATACAGTACAACATAATGTAGTAAGGCAAGCAAGCCTGTCGTCTGTAAAAACTGTATAGTATGCTCTAACACAATAAATACTTGAATACGAGATTATTGACTGGTGAGGAACATTTATATACATCGAACCGCTCATAATTATTAAAAAATGTATCCTAAAAAAAAGTGTTTATTAAAAGACCTATCCTCAAACCAACTGCAGCGTGCATTATATTTGTAAATCATTGTATGTGAAGATGTTATTGGATACAAAAAATTAGTTTTGTAAGAAAACGGATTAGTATTGAGAATTAATTTGTTACTGTTTTCTTTTATCTTTATCTATCTTCTACAGTTTTTAAGATGAAAGGATAATTTCTTTTTTAATGTGCTCACAAGTCTTATTCTGACAAATTCACCGGACACTTTTTTGATGAGATTTATAGTTTTTTATTTAAAAATATGGGAAATATAGATTTTTCACAAAAAACATACATTTTCAAACAATGCAGAGGGAAAAAATCATATTTATCAAACAAACAAAAAATTATAAAATCCGTCTGGTAAATGTCGAGATGTATTGTTTAAAAAAAATGAAAATTGTTAAAGCCTTAGCATTATCCCAGCACCATAGCAAAATTGTAAAATTGCAATTTTTAAGAGAAATAATTGTTTGATTGCGCTCAAATTTTACACGATAATAATAATTCATAAAATTAAGGTTCTGTGAAAAAATCATTCAATCGGATAAAGCAATGTAGGTGTTATAGGCCTAAGTCGAAGAATGTTTTAAAAATTTAAAAAAATCCTTAAGAGAATATAGGACACGTGGAAATTGGCAGTATTTTGAAAATAACGTGGACTTCAAGCAAATTGCTTTTTTCTCGGCCGTTAATCAACCGATCGGCATAAAATCTTCAGCAATATAATTGTGAAGGTTTTGTATAAGGCCATGAAGTGCCGGATTTTAAGAACATGTATACATTTATCAAGCATGAATTTTTTAATATGGCAACATTTTTACAAAAATACTGTTTCACGCGCTGTTTCATGGAACTTTAAAAAATACCCCCAGACTCTTATTTCAGAAAACTTTACTCTATCGCCCTGAATTGATGAATTTGCTTTTCAACCCAGTCAACAGAATTGTTCTATCGCCAACCGTTTAGGAAAAAACAGCAATTTCCCAGGCATTGTTTTGCGTTTTTTCTTTCGACTGTAGTCCGCTAGGTGGCGTAGGCGCTGCGAAAAAGTCGTGAGACGATTTCGTGTTCGAGCAAGTGTTTTGTGGAATTTGAGGGGAGGTAAACTGACAGTATCTTGTTCACGCGTAGACTAATCTTTACGCGTAGGAAGTCAATGTAACTGGCCAAGGAAATTCCAAAGTAAAATCTATGCCAGAACCGGGATTTGAGACAAGGACCTTGGAGCATTGGATTGGAACTATGCATAGGCCTATAGAACACCATTTATCATTTTATTTTGTCCCCACCAACTATTATCAAAATAAAAATGTGAATTGTTCTTGTTCTTGATTGTTGTAAGTAGTCTATACTTTTCTTAAATGTTCTATGCATTGTGTTTAGTGCTAGTGGTGATACCATGTTGTTTATTTTCCTTTGAAAAAAACGAATCTTTGGCCGGATTAATCAATTTGATCGGCGATGACAATGGTAAAAATGAAGTGCCCCATTTAGTTTATGAAAACTGACGGTCTTGCTGAGATGATTGTCGGAAATAAGATTGATTGATATTGACCTTTACGACTTACGACTTCGCAATGTGTGTAGCGCACTTCACTCGCCAAAAGTATCTGCACAAACAAGAATTTGAACCCTGGACCTTGTGCATCGGAAGCAAGAATTGTCCCTAAGGACCTCATTTATCATATTCGTAATTATTTAAAAAAAAAAATTGTTGTGATGAAGGTACAAGTAAATAATTTTAAAATATATGATTTATTTACCTAGGTAGAGCTAGTGCTAACGATGATACGTTTCACCAGATGGATTCTTCAATGTTGTCGGCGAATACACAAATAACACAATAGAAGAAATCAAGATCCCTTTTTCGGTTTTAAAACAGTCCCTGGCAGCCTTTCGGATACGAATTGTCTCCACGTATTATATTTATGCACTTACGCTAACGGAGACGAATAAGGTTTGTATATACGAATAAATTAATGTAGGGTCTGGTTCTGCTAGATATCGCAAGTGCGGCAACGATTATCATAATCATTATCGGTGATTATCGTTCGGTGAATGTGTGATTGTGTTGTCTTGGGGACGGGGAACGGGAAGAGGAGCGAGCATGTGCGTCTGGCTATCATCCTACAGCTGTCAGATAACACGTGCTGTATCACGCGAAGCGTTGATTACTTCATGAAGCATGTGCGTTATTTTGACCATCTACGTCTGTTGACGTCAAGGTGGATCAAAGGAAGAGGGAAAATACGAAGTTACGTTTCAATGCAAAAATGAGATGCCTTTTCATTGAATTGTAAATTAGAAGCTCGGCTTAAAGACTACAGAAAAAATCCACGGACAAGAGAGAACGGCAAGTTTCTTGCCTATAATGCCTAGTTTCTAGTTGTAGATAATCTTCTAAAAACTTGTATCGACCCCCCACCCCCCAAAAACCAGGAGTTGGGACGAATGAACCGAACAACAAAATGTTATACAATCATATTCATAGCCGCTGTTCTAGACTCTAGAGTAAAGTGAAGAGAGGTATGACATCATGCGTTTTAGGCAAATTGCTTCACCGCAGGCGTCTGAAATTTCGAACATAGATCACGATATACTAAATATATGGCTCTACAGTAACACATTTCTAAAATTTGTTTTAAAATAATTAATAAAAAATCAATTAGTTTAAACGAATTTCAAATTCAAAGTCAAAATTGACTATAATATATTCGTGATTTTTTTCTGGATGACTAAGAAAGAAATTGTGAAATCTATGACCGTAGGGCTGTGTATGTATGCTTTATTGACAACTTTGCAAAGTTTCATATATGTCGGATGCTTCTTGGCCGAGCGAATAGCTATTTGCTAACTGCAAAATGTGTCCTATTCTCTCTGAAGGCGAGATTACTCGTTGAAATTACAAAACTAATATTATAATCCGCTCGCTCTGTATACCACACTCACGCTCCGCTCACCGGCCACTTCAATTTGAAACTAGAACATTCAAAATATTTAAACTTACACCTGCCAGGTCTTTGTCTGGTATAAAATAACCTTGTCTCTGAAAATTGCACTTCTATATACATTTAGTTCATATCAATTTTTCCAAGAACACTCATGGAACGATTGCAGTCATTCTTCACATCGAAATAAAAATCAAGTCGTCAAAAGTTCTACGATAATATTTCAATCCCACCGACTCGCAGAGTTGAAACTATTAAATCAATCAATGACTACATCTATCTAAGAGTGTGTACGGTATTTACAAACTATTAGCCCTTTCCAGTACAACAACGCCTCTGGGACGTGAAAGATCGCCGTGACGCTCCGTAGAGTATGAGGTGATGAAGAGGTGATGAACATGTTTGCATTGTTCATTTTTTCATTTTTCTTGTAATAAAATGCTATTTGCTTTGAGTATCTATTGGTAAGGTTGTGTTGTGTACCATGAAATAATATGTTAACATGTGATAATAGCTGAAAATGCTAAATAAAGTGAAATGAATTGAATTGAACAACGACGTCCCGGGGACGTCGTTGGTGCGCGACTCCGCGAGTTCAAATAACCCGCCATATCTCGGTACCAGCAGTCATATCGAGTTCAAATCTTTACCGCTAGATAGCAGAAGGTTCCGCGCGTAAGAATATCGAGGCGACTGCATTACCGGCGTGAAACGCGCATTGATACATCGATGAAAAACATCCGCCGGCCGTCAATCGTTCCGTCATGGCTGCTAAGCGACCGAAGTTGATGTTGATGTTGTTACAATATTCTTTTTGAGAGTGACTACAGCGATTCTGACAACGATGATAATGTTTCTTCTAGTTCAAGTGAAATGAGAGATTCTGACAGGGATGATGTTGATTCAAGTGATTCAGGAGTTTCTAATCATGAAGGCGCCGGTGTAGGGTATGCCTAGGCGTAAATAATGGCTGGGATTGGATTTGCGATAATAATTATACAGACATGTTATATTTTTTTAATTGATAACTTCTTTATTGTTAACCTATCCTGAAAATTTTAAGTTAATTGGTTGATAACTTTCAAAGCTACAAGCACTATTGTATATGGTTTCGCTTTACTTTTGACCGCTTGGAAATTAAATAGGTATTCCCGGGTAAAATAAATGGAAAATAACCATCCTGGAAAGGGTTAATTTACAAAATGATGTCAAAATGTGACGCGTGCTACCAACTGGTGGTGTCCAGCACCCTCGAGATAACGTATAGCGTGTTCCGAATGCGATCTATTTTGTTCGTCAATTCAATATAATATAATAGTTAGATTGAAATCATAACAATACCAATATTACTACTTTGTCCTATATTTGATCCGGAGTGGATACTGCCACAGACTACAAATTCTCATTTCACAAAATATCTTCTGAAGAACTCAAGTATTCATTCTAGAATTTTGATATTCGCGATTCACATATAATTGGACTTCACAATAAAAGAATACATTGGAGACGATGGTGATTTTTGTTGCTTAACCTATCTTAGTAATGCACTATAAGGCTATTCGAGACGATGAGTGGAGAAAGATTAAGGTGAAGGACAATTAATAAAAAAACATGGGTATACGGAATTCGAACCTACGTCCTCGTAGAGCCATACGCAAACAATGTTGGAGTTGAAGAGAAATTATATAATCATTTCTCTTCAATCGGGTCGCGACCTGATGTTGAAGTTGTAAATTTACGAATAACATTTTGGTTACACATCGCATTCGTTTTTTTTTTTTTTTTTTTAGTTAGTGCGTGTGAGCTGCGGATGGAAGTTTCAGTTCTGCCAATCGAAAAATTTCAAATTTGTCACTTTAACAATGTAAAATTACGTACTAGTTGATAGTGATACTGTATTTTACAATTATCTATTTACATCCCAATTTATGAAAGTAACTTTGGTAGAAATAGCGTCCAATTAGATATTAACAATTGGCTGGATGGGGTCGGCCCGAGGGCACTGGGGTAGGGGTTCTATCGAATTCTTAAATTTTGCAACTTTTAAAAGCCTAAAAAACTTTTTACAAATGTGAAATTGTCTATGCAACGTAAACCGGAGAGTCGTGATGGTCGCGTTCGCCCGCCCCCGCCCTTCCCCATATTCGCCCCTTCGTACAGCCACTGCCAGTTATAAACTTTAATTTTTCCTTGACCATGGTTAAAACTGTTTCAATTTTGTAATTTTGGTTCGGAGATAGTACAACTCTACAATATCATGTTACTTGTACGCATAAATTACTTTTACGCGCTGTAGCGTGTCATGTCATCTTATGTAAGTGGATAGGGGTTGATTTTGATTTCTAGTTCAATAAAATGCTTGGATAATATATTTTTCGTAGTAAATCATAGATAATGTATTACTTATTATAATATTTCGCAATTATTCAAAATGAGCACATTGCCATAAATTTTCTGGAAACAATGTACTGAAATATAGTAATGAAACTGCTCTATATCAACAAACAAAGTTGAAAGCAGTATTAAGAAGTAAGTCAGTATTTTATTCACCCCCTCCTCTATATTTTGGATATGACAATAATTTCAACTCACTGTTTTTAATGGCACACTACCAACTGTGTGTGTACTTTACACTATTTAGATCAAACAAATATGTGAAAATATATTATTTTTATTGAATTTTGTGTAACATTGTAGTAAAATCAGTCTTGGGGAGAAGCGCGCTACAAGTAGCGCGCTACATGTAGCATGCTACTTTTTTGTGTAGCGGAGCCAGTAGCGCGCTACTTTATTAAGAGGGCATATTGTAGCGGTAGCATGCTACAATTTTTTGTAGCGTTAGCGTGATATTTGCGCTACTTTTTAAGTTCCGGCGCCACCATTCCCAGTACCACGTAAAGTCAAAAGTCGGCACTGCAAACTAACTTGTAACGCCCGCCGCGCCACGTCATGTGTTCGACGTGTAGACCGGCCCGTAATCTCGTCCCACTTGCACACCATCTCCCTCGCTCTCTCCCAGCGAGCCTCTGTCTCTCTCTCTCTCTCTCTCTCTCTGCGTCGTCCGAAGGATGCAAGCGATCGCCGGTCTGTCACATCGTGTGAGCTGACTTTACCAAAAATATTGCAGTGATTATTAAATTGCGTGGTGCATCTTGAGTGCTATTTCAGGGTCGTAAACAAAGATGTATCCACGATAATTATTAGAAGTCGTATTATTGATTAAGAGCAAAAGCCTCGAAATAATTACCGGTACGCCAATCGTCTGAATTGCACATTAAAATGAAGTGATTCGTGATTAGTGTCATATCCCCCCTCTCTTGGGACATTCCGGGCTATATCGCTATTGTCGGCACCAGTAGGCCTATTCCGAACCAGAGTTGTTTGTCGCATTCTTCTGCACTCTGCAGTGATTCCGCGAAAAACACGTTGTTGAAAAGAAGTAATGCAATATGATTGTTGATCGTGTGGCGTAGCTTGCCTAAACGTTGAAAGAAAGCCTTCTATCACAATGGCAACCGAAACTATGTGCTTTTCATGATAGATCACGATCGAGTTGACATAAATGGAGTTAAAAATCATCGCGGCACGACGTCAAAAGGCTTTAAAAACGGGATAATTTGAGATTTCGTCACCCCCCGATTAAACATGAATATGTAGCGGAAAAATAGCGCGCTATATTTCTTGTGTAGCGCGAATGTAGCGTCGCTACATCTGAAAAAAAGTAGCGAAAAAGTAGCGAAGCTACTTTTTCGGGGCATGTAGCGGTAGCGATAGCATGCTACTTTTTAAAAGTAGCGTCCCCAAGACTGAAAAATGTAGTGTTGATTTGATACTGATGATATATATATATATATATATATAAAAAATAAAAC
Source organism: Sweltsa coloradensis (assembly GCA_024449915.1). NCBI lineage: Eukaryota > Metazoa > Arthropoda > Insecta > Plecoptera > Chloroperlidae > Sweltsa > Sweltsa coloradensis. Next base: position 105,231 of record JAMZAV010003205.1, on the reverse strand, counting down.
TTGAAGCACCAAGAGATTGATAAATAATCAACCTATCATCTACCCTTCAAAAAAGTTAGAATTTTATTTTTCCTCCTCTCACCATGATGCCATGATGTCCAGAACACCGTTTTACAACATTAGTTTCGAGTGTCAACACACTGTTTTTTTTATGGTATTGTTAGTTATAGATGACTATGAGTTGTATGCCTAACACAACACTTGGCAAACTGGTTAGTTCAAGAAGATTGTGCCAGTGAAATAAATACAATGACCTTTTGTTTTGATAAAAGTATTTTATTTTGATTGGCGTACAACTAACTATATACCATCCATCTATTACACAGAAGAAATATGTACAGAATAAACCTCCTGTGAGTGTTCCCAGACACGATCTAAAAACTACAACGGACTGCCAAGCGACACGTCATTGCGAGTTCCGTGCAGTACTTGCATGGGTCTAGTGATTGTGATTGTGAAGTGTCGAGTTACTTATATCCCCCACTCCCAGTCTCCCACGGCTCGCCATCATTACCCCTACCCTCCCGCTTCTCCCCCGGATGTGAGATTTTTAACGGTCTAATCGGAGAAGCCCGCGTCTCTTCAAAGTATCATATCATCTTAAATTGCAATCTTCATAAGAAATAATTTTTCGATTGCGCTCAAATTTGACACGAATATATTAATTCATAAAATTAAGGTTCTGTTAAAAAATCATTACCATCGGATATAGCATATATCCCTTATTCCATGTAACTATGGAATTAGAAAAAAAAATCAAACATTTTTTTTTTAAAGTTTTTTATTTTTTTTATTTTTAAGCATGATTCCACCTGTAAGAATCAGCCATTGTTTTGATGCTAGCTTCACTCTAGTGCCAATGGCAGCTCTGAGAAGACCGATACTGTTGTAAGCTGGTGATTTATGAAAAAACGCCAAGATATTTGAAGGTAAGATACTCTTATTTAAATTGTGAATTAATGTGATTTGATTATACCATTGAATAAAGTATTAAATATGTGTTTAAAAAAGTAGCACAGCATTAAAATATTACAGTAATTAATCAAGCATGGCATTTTGAGATTAAACACTTGAATTCATGATACGTGAGTTACTAATTAGCCAATTGTTTGTACAGTTGACTGTAGATAATTATTAAATGTTTATAAACTTGATAATTTCTAATAAGACACCATAAGCCTTCTTTGGTTAAAAAATTGTAATTTTCTGTGGCCTACTCTGGATTTTATCGCAAAGTGAACTTGTGATACGTGAGTTACTAGGCACTTAAATACTACGAAAATTCATTTTTGCATACAGTTTCAAATAATATTTTTTGTTACCAGATTTAAAATAGCATTGACCCCAGTTGAGAAACAGAAGATGTTCAGAGAGAGGAAGAAGGAAGAAGGCAAGCACGAAAAGATGAAAGCAAAGCATGCCGACACGATGAGGAATAGCCGCGAGAAAGCCGATTTAAAGTAAAGCCGATAAAAAAAGCAACCAGTGTCAAACTCGGTTAAAAAAAGAAGTCAATAGAAAAGCTAAGGAAAGAAATTCGAGAAGCAGATGTTTAAAAAAGTTATCATTTCCTCCAGTTGTGACCCCCATAGCAACATCTCCTGCTTACAAAAATGAAATCCCAGCAAACTTGGAAAGGCAAAAACGAACTTGCGGAGAAATTTGCCTACGAAAGTTAAACAACAATTGTTCGTTCTTTGTGAGCTTAGCTTACTAATCTAGTCTCTTAGACAAGATGTTTTTTTTTAACAAGGCACCAGTAAGATTTAAAAAACAAAATACAAACAACAAATGAAAATTTTAATTTTTTAAAATTTGAAATTTGAAAAAAAAAAGTTTGTTTTTGTTTGTTTGTTTGTTCAACAAAATTTGTTATATTGATCTACCTAATTGTATTTTGATATTTTACTACCGTACCCTATGATTTTTATTTTTACTTTACTAGTTTTAAGCTTTTAACACTGATTTGCTATACACAAATGTGACGGGATACGTGAGTTACCCTTTATTGATACGTGAGTTACCAATAAAAAAATTCTCACTGTCACAAATCGTTTTTAAATTTATTGACTTTTTACCATTTTTTCCCTACATATTCATGAGTGTAGCTGTATTCATGTAACTGTTTTAGTTTGTTGGCTGAAGGAGGAAAAATATTGTTTCTTTGTTACAAAATATTAAAGGAGAATATTTTGTTACGTGAGTTACCATTACAAAAAAATTTACAAATATCACAGTATGAATTTTTATGAAAAACCTCTTGAACTTAAATTAAGAATAGGTAGCAAGTAGTCTGTACCACTTTTGACAGATTGCAAAAGTGTAAAGTTGGTATTTAAATATCATTTTTTCATTGTTACAATTTGTCAAAATGATACGTGAGTTACCATGGAATCACCCATTATAGGTTTTTGGTTTATTTGGATTAAGGACGCGTCAACCGTTAGGTCATAATGCACCACTCTAGCCTAAGGGGGGGGGGGGGGGTGGGGAGGGCCCATGCTGGTCAGAACCAGCCACGGGTAAGTGGAGGAAGGGGGGTTTCTCACGTCGCGGTCGTCATCGTCTTTGTCATCGTTCGTTGTGTCATTGTCATCGTCGCCGGGGGGTCGTCAAGGGAAGGGGGCAAGGTCCCCGACGACGATTGCCAGAGCTCGCCTCTAGGTTCGGGGAGTAATATACTCCCCGCTTACTAGCTGATGTTTGCGAGGTGGACTTTTTCTCTTGAATCGCCTTTTACGATTAGCAGAGCCATGCTCTGGGCCTATTCTGTTATAAGTCGAAGAATTTATAAAAAAATCGAAATAAATCGTAAAATTGCGATTTTCACGAGAAATAATTTTTTGATCGATTTTTCGAATCGTGCAGTTCTAAATTCAAAGATTTCGAAGGCCCCAAGAAAATTTCATCGCAATTGGAGTATCGGTTTTGCCGGAATCGTGTTAACAAACACAAAAATACAAACAGAAAAAAAAGAAAAACATTCCGGATTTTTTTCTCCAGTGTAGTGAAATGAAATCTTCGCTTCGCTCACTACGCTCGCTACGCTCATCCAAAAAGCTTAGAATTAAATATGACACAAAAAATGTCTTTGATTAAGTAACCTATCAGAAAGTTTGATTTCTAAACAATTAAAACCTAAAGAGCAATGCAGTATATGAATGATTAGAAGTTCGAACTACATCTACAACCCTTGATCCTTGAAGAAGATTCCTGAAATGAATTGAAACATCTAAAATTTTCCGCTGGTGGAATCGGGTTGATTAATCGGTGTTCCACTTTTCTACTTAAAATATGCCGGCCTCCAGTTGGTCGATGGTGTAGGCGCTACGATATTATTTTACTATGTCCTATTAAAAAAATACGAAATATTTGCGCAATTTTAAAGTGGTATTATATCTGCTAAACTCCAAAAAAATATTTCATTCAGGAATTTACAGAGTATAATATAACAGAAAAATATGGGGTCCGCCCTGACCCGAAAAAATTGCCTAACTAAGTAATTTTTTATAGCTGTCCAATAAAATTGGCAAAATCTTCCATAAGAAATAACATGGTTACGATCTTTATGCAACGTGAGTGTGACCTTGGAAGATTTAGGTTACAAAATATTAACCATTATTGACAACTCTACTATCATTGAGTAAAGGTTCTATACTCAATGCTACTATACCTTTTCTATAAAGTTACTGTTTTGTTTATATAATTTGGGTAAGTGGTTGCCGATTACCAAGGTGTGTAATTTCATGCATATTTATGCACAGTATCAATTGACACAATGTTCTAAGGGTCAATTTTAGATTGATATGCATGCTGTTCTAGTATAGCTACGTTGACGAAACAAAAAAATAAGCATGTGGAAGCCGATTAAAGAAATTCAAATTTCACAAATTTCAGGACCAAAAAAATATCATGTAAAATCACAGTTGCAAGATACCATTTTTATATGGTTATTGTAGACTTACTACAGTAGTATCATGCTCTAGACTAGGAAAATGCCAAAGTAGTTGAATCGGAGATCGAGTTGTGTGTAATTCTGAATTTGACATGAATGTTGTTGAAAGTTTAAACGATAGGGAATTTCATTTCACCATTTTATAACCTATTTTTATTCATGCATAAAACACTACATGGAAAACACAGTCCGAAAGAATTACGAGGTAAGATTACAAGGTTTACTCAATCTCCCAGCGGAATTTTGGGGAACTTGACCGTGGAGATTTATACTGCCATGCATTCACATGCCAGACATTCAAAATATGATTCGGTAAAAATGATTTGTTAAAGAACAAAAAACTATTAAGGTTAAATTAAATACGACACAATTTCAATCTATTCTTGTAGGTTACGTTTAGATCGTAACAGATTTTGCCTCAGTATGTTACCAGCATCCACAAATTTGTTCCTGGATGTCTGTTTAAAATTTCAGCGCAATATTTAGCAGCTCTGCTTTTTTTTCACGAAACACACTAACAACTGATACACAACAGAGACAGATACAGGAACAGAGAAGTCGCTGCGCTCCCTCGTCTAATTAAATTGTAATAGTCCTCTTAAAGCGGTGAGACTTAGTTAATAGATTTGAAGTCTAAATGTAAGTATACACTCTTAGTAGACTCTGTGAACCAATCACGACGGACCTTGTTCGTTGCCTAATGTCGGGTCTCTTTGAACTCGTAATGTGAGGGTGTCCTTAAGATGTGGACGTGTCACCTGTCGATTAAGTTCATTACAGAGATATTTAAAAAGAAAATAAATTTTGCACAACGTTGCAATGAAAAAAGTTTATTAAAGTTTAAGACTCATAGTGTTACTCAGAATATCCGAAATAAACCTGTTCTTTTAAAATAGGGTTTTGTTAAATGTAATTATCGTGTCCGAAGGTATGTAAAAAAAAAAGGGGGGGGGGAAGCCTGCCCAGGTGCAATTAATGGCTTTAATGCCTATCTTCAGGTATCTAACTTGGTATGTTGCGGATATAGCACAATTGTGAAGGGATGTCCGAGGACTGTCAAGAAGACTCAATCTCTTGCATTCACATTAACAACTGAGGAAAACCTCGGGGAAAACCTTTAGTTATAGCCCAGGGCCCCGATTCATGTACATTTTTATCCCGGTATAAGCAGAGTTAGGTGGTATAAGTGCGGTATAACTCCGAATCCAATTCATGAAGACTTATCCCGCCTCGCACGGGGATAAGAAAAATATGTAAACAGATGGCGGACATTTAAAATTTGCGTCTATGTGTAAAACGAGGAAAAGTTGTCATTACCCTCATAAAACAAATCAGAAACCGTTCGGGCCTAGGCCCAGATGTAGAAAATTATTCATAATACAACAGTGTAGGCCTAAAGTTCGATTAGGCTATAGGACTAGATAAAATTGTACTAACATAACACGTTTGACAAGCCCTTGGCCTCTCCTAGGCAACCCTAGGCCTGCACGACCTTGTTTTGACACAAATCCCGCACAAATAACTAGTTTTGATTACTAAAAGCCTTATGCAGATGAACAATAGTATGATAGTCCTAGGCTATTCCAAAATTTACGGCAATAATACGCCTTTTCTTTTCTTTTAATGATCTCACACAATCTTCTGTCAATAAATAAAAATGTGAAACAAAAGATGGTGCAAATTTTTAGTGTTCTTTGTCAAATCTGCTTATTTACATGGCTGTGTAATGCAGTGGAAAAAACATTTGTTGTACTTTTTGTTGGATTGAAAATTTCTGATTGGATGAGAGTTGCTCAGACATAACCAGGCCTTATCCTGCCATGTCCTGCATTATACCGTCCTTATACCACTTATACCCGGGATAAATGTACATGAATCGGGGCCCAGGAGTGGAAGACTTTTACCCGGACAAAATTCCGAACAAGCTGAAAATTTGCACACAGGCTCAGATTAGCCTACTAAGCAATAATTGTAAAGTCCCCTAAGCTCCGCCGCGTGCGTCTTGAGATATAGTGGCAAAAGGGCGTAAGTGCCAAAAATGTTTTATTTTCAATTTCAACCATTTTTTTACACTAATATGTACAAATTATTAAATATTTCTACGTCAGTAAAGTTAAAATCAGTCATAAGCTTCGACCCGTGCGTGGCAAAAGGGCGTAAGTGCCAAAAGTATGATATTTTCAATTTCAATACATTTTGACATACATATGTGCAACTGCAAATAACAACAACAACAACAAGCTGAAAATTTGCACACAGGCTCAGATTAGCCTACTAAGCAATAATTGAAAAGTCCCCTAAGCTCCGCCGCGTGCGTCTTGAGATATAGTGGCATAAGGGCGTAAGTGACAATGATATGTTATTTTCAGTTTCAACAAACACTTATTGACATTCGTATACATGCAAATTATTTAGTATTTGTACGAGACAAAAGTAAACATCTTCCCCGAGCTTCGTTGCTGGCGTCTTGTTAAATGGTGGCAAAAGGGCGTAACTGACATCATAATTCTATATTATATATAAAAAGAGCTTTTGACATTCAACTACGTTTATTGTAACATATGAATACCAAACAATGGACACTCAATGTAAAATCCATGCATGCTGACTGACTTGCTATGGCCAGCTTGTATGTAACGAACCATTACAAACTTGTTGTAAGTAGCAGACTGGACATTACCAAACCTATAAAATAATATTCTCCAGCATTCTCCAGCGGCTTGCATAGACGGATTTTGAAAGGGATTCGAGCACGAGCTGAGGACAACCTATCTTGGGCTTGACTATAGTATCACATCACGATAGATAGAGAGCATGAGCAAAGAAAGAATAAACATATTTCAATACCGATTTGATTTTTTAAATGTCCGAGTGGGAAATGAACGCTTACATAGCGGACTGAATTGCATGTGTGCCCGACTGGCATTGAACGCTACAAACTTGATACATCCCAATATACAAACTGGATGGAAGGATAGATCCTGGTGGACTGGCAGCATATCAAATCTAGAGCTCACAGTACGCAGTTGCAAATGAAGCGCTACTGCTCAATGAAGTAAACGGAATGTACCACAGCAAAATCTATTGTGATAAAACGGTAGAAAAACATAAGCCAACTTATATCTTAAAAACTTCTGCATATATTTCATTAACTTATTTACTTTTGGTAACTTCAGCTTAATAATTCCTACCAGCTTGGTACAAGACGGTCTCGTGTGTCCGTCAAACACAACTGAACACACTGAGCCGCATGTATTCACAATCACAACATGAAACATGTATTTAGTATAGACTTCCTAGTATGGAAACAGGACGAGGTGGCGGCATCACTACACTTCATGCAAAGTTTGACCACTATACAGGAAAATATATGTTTCGGCATGGTAGTTTAATGTAAATGGGAGATTGAGCCCGCAACTCTGTGACAATAATAATATGTGATTTTGTCGTAGTTTAACAAAAGAATACTTCGTCGCACAGTGAAGTCGTCTTTGTGCCAAAAGCGTCCTTCAGATCACCATTATCCAAATAATGCTATTAAATAGTGTTGATGTTGCAGATAAACTTCAATGTGAGTGATGCGCAGTTATGCTTTTTGTCAATGAAAAATAAGGGACGTGTACTCTATCTTTACGCTTCACTATCGGTTTCATAGTATTACTTTTTAAGTACGACCAGGACACCAAATTAATGTCAATGAAGTGCCATGTTTGGGATTTGTCTTGAGGATGACGACCTTCAAGTCTTCTATATGTTGCCGGCTGATAATCTGGCAAACATACAAGCAAATTTGTTAAATCATATGACTGAATTGTTAGTTTTGTGACTTACGCCATTTTGCCACTAATTACATCAAGAGTCACAGCTCATGATCAGTAGTAGTGATGTGACACTACAGACAGCTAAGCCCAAGCTAGGTTGTCCACAGCTCCTGCTCGAATCCCTTTCAAAATCCGTTTTATTACTTTTAACATGAGATGAGTTTTTTAAGCTTTGAATATGTTAAAACTTTCCAGCTCAAAACACACCAATCCTTCGCCTAACTATGTCTATGCATGCCGTTTGAGAATGTAGGGGTAAATATTTTATAAATTTGGTTATGTCCAATCTGCTATTTACACCAATTTTGTAATGGTTCTTTACATACAAGCTGGTCATAGCAAGTCAGTTAGCATGCATGGATTTTACATTGAGTGTCCATTGTATGGTATTCATATGTTACAATAAACATAGTTGAATGTCAAAAGCCCTTTTTATATTATATACTGAATTATGATGTCAGTTACGCCCTTTTGCCACCAATTATCAAGACGCCAGCAACGAAGCTCGGGGAAGATGTTAACTTTTGTCTCGTACGAATACTAAAATGATTTTCATATCTATGAATGTCAATAAGTTTGTTGAAACTGAAAATAACATATCTTTGTCACTTACGCCCTTATGCCACCATGTGTCAAGACACACTGGTCGAAGAAAAGGAAACAATTTCATGTTTCCGTTGTATGAATACATAATAATTTGCAGTTGCACATACGTATGTCAAAATGTATAGAAATTATTGAAAATATCATATTTTTGGCACTTACGCCCTTTTGCCACGCATGGGTCGAAGCTTATGACTGATTTCAGCTTTACTTTTGTAGAAATATTTAATAATTTGTAGATATTAGTGCAAAAAATGGTTAAAATTGAAAACAACAAATTTTTGGCACTTACGCCCTTTTGTCACTATATCTCAAGACGCACGCGGCGGATCTTAGGGGACTTTTCAACTATTGTTTAGAATGATCAACTGAACATGTGTGCAAATTTTCAGCTTGTTCGGAATTTTGTCCGGGTACACCATACAAAATTTTCTTCCACTCCTGGGCTATTAGGATTGCCGGTCTCAACGGGATTTGAATTCGAGACCTCCCGAATCAGTATCGCGCGCATAACGCTCGAGCCAACACTGTCGTAGCGATGTAAAATAAATTATTATTTAGTTTAGTGGTTTTTATAATAAATTATTTGCTTGTAGAATACGGTATGCGTATTATCATTGAATATAGTTGACAGATTGTGTATTATCTGCTTTATTCATCAATTAAAAGTTGTCACTCTTAAAAACTATCTGGCTTTTTTGGCTTACTTTTTTCTTATCAACAAGCGTTCTTATCCAATAGGCTAGATTGTTTTTAAATTTTTAACATTTCTCGTGCAATTCATGCCGCTCTTCAGTTGTCTATAGTTGTCTAGGTATATTCGAGTTAGAACAATTTTGTGAAGGGATATTCGCGGGCTTTTTAAGAGAAGTCAATCTTTTGCACTCGATTTAACGACTGAGGAAAACCTCGGGAAAATCCTTCAGTCAGGATTTCCGGTCTCGACGAGATTTGAACCGGGAACCTCCTGAATCAGGGTCGCGCGCTTTGCACTCGAGCCAACACTGTCGGTATAAGCTATGATTCTTATTATTTGAAAAAGATGATGGACACTATTTTATAGTTTGTATGATTCTTGTGATCTTGAAGATTTTATTAATTTAATAACTATTATTACTCCCAATTATTCTCGCCACATTTGTTTCCTCTTTAGATGTAGCCTATACCTTAGCAAGTGAAGTCAGAGTTGTGACCCTGTGTAGCTCATTGGTCCAGTGGTCAGTGTACTTGCTTCCAAAAATACAGAATGTTTGGCAATCAAATCCCGCTCCACGCAGAAGTTTTTCCCTACTGCCACGGACTTTGATCAATCGTTATGATGGTTGTGCTGTTTACGTAAACGGTGACTGCGGAGTTGTCTTATAATGATTTTGGAAAATTATTTAAATGTCGATCGAATATTTTGAATTATCGGTAACTTAGTATGCATGAGTAGATTCACGACAACAAATTTAAAAAAAGCTACAGCATTGTATAAACTGTGACACGGTGGCGTTTTTTGCACTGGGACAAAATAACATGTCAAAGCTCTACACCATACACCACAGATGGCAGGACAAAAAAAGACAGTAATTCATAATTATTCTGGTCCTTTTTATCCTGAATATACCAAGAATAGTGTACCTTATAATATAAATCAGTCGTCACAAAATGTGCTGTTTGAATAGTGCGGGCTCTGCCGGCATGCTCACAGCCGATAAAATAGTCGTGCGCGAACGACAACCGACGAGACACCTAGCGGCGATCGCTCGTACCAAAGTGAGACCCACTATACGTACTTGGTCATTTTCAAATGTATACGACTTTAAAAATATTTTACCCTGCTTCTTTCGAGATTAATTAGGACCCAGATTCCTTAAATTGTCGTTTAATATTCACAAAATTGAGACCCAGTTTGCACAGATTGACTATAATTGAAACTATATGACTTTGATACAGAGGCCCAGTATACGCAACTCGTCACCTTGTTTTTTTGGTCAGAATTGAGGCCCAGAATACTAAAGCCCACCTTGTGGCTTCCCTGCCAAACTGCGCGTGATTTACCAAACTGAACCATAAGTACAATTCTAACTGCGACAACATCTCGAATGTTCTTTATGACCTCACCATGTAAAAACTTCTGGAAACTTCCATAAAGACGCCGTCAGAAGATCCAGAACCATTGACGTGCACAGTTGTGCTGGGACGGACGAGAAAAGGACGCCAAGCCAGGGACACGTTCTGGGGGACCAGATTGCCGAAACATCTTTATAATACATTCTTCAACTACTACCTTCTAAAAGGCGATTACCTGGACTCACGGGCGTGATTCTCACCTGGACGTTGGGACACAATTTGGACTTCTACACCTGGGATTCGGTCTAGGGAACCTAGGCCTAACCCCACTACAGACAAACTTCGATAAAACAAAGCACGTAAGCCTAAGGGCGGATATTGGTACGTAATAACGTTTTAATTGAACTATTAATATAATAACGTAAGCCTAAGGGCTATATTGAACATTATCAACTGAACTTTTTGAACATTTTGAACTGAACTTTAAAGCGAGGCTTTCATGCCATTTTTATAGGCCCAAAAGACCTGATATTGTATAACTTGTAACCTGTATTTTATTGTATAACTTGTTCCCTGTATTTCACTGTATAACTTATAACCTGTAGGCCATTGCATAATTTGTAGGCCTAACTTCATATCACTCAAAGTGACATTTGATTCCCTTGTAGGCTAAGCCTACCTATAACTTGTACAATTGTCTGATTTTTGGGACACAATTAAATTGTCAACTTAATATTTCATCTCTCATCTATTATTCCTGTTTGATCACTCAAATCCCTTGTATTATTATAAACTTTCTGACAACTAGTTAGGTCTATTGAACCAGACCTACCAAGCCGTGTTCTACCGACTGCAGCCGAGGCAACCTGTAAGTCTTTTGTATTTTTGTATTTTGGTATTTTTGTATTTTGTGTTTGTGGTGTAAGAGTGGGTTTTTAGAGATTCGATTAAAAACATTTTGGCTTTTGCAATGTGTAGGAGTTGCTGATCTCATATATAATTTCATAAATTAGTAATTATTAAAAAATGTGTTTATTAAGACAGGAATTTTCTTGTCGGTCAGCCCTCCCGATTCGGCGAATACAAAAGACAAGGCAGTGAGCTGTAAGAAGAGTTATTGAAAGAAACTAGAATTTTAATGAGCTTGTCAGACTTCTTCTGTCAACCTCCCCATTCATCCTTTCTGTCGCCAGGTATGTCTGGTCTGTAGAGGTAGGGTCGGTACAGAAGATATCTGCTGCTTCAGTGCTCGAAATCGCAACTAGGTTGCGCTGGAGTAAAATCGACGCGAAAGGCATCTATTGGCAAAAGTTGTTGATATTTTTGGAACATAGACCGTTAACGGAAGAATTTAAGGAAAATGCCTTAGTAGTTCTTGTTAGGTTAGGTTATTAAAATTATGATTGGTGCGTAATAACGTTTTAATTGAACTATTAATATACTAACGAGGGCCTAAGGGCTACTATTGCACATTATCAACTGAACTTTTTGAACATTTTGAACTGAACTTTAAGCGAGGCTTTCATGCCATTTTTATAGGCCCAAAGGACCTGATATTGTATAACTTGTAACCTGTATTTTATTGTATAACTTGTTCCCTGTATTTTACTGTAAAACTTATAACCTGAAGGCCATTGCATAATTTGTAGGCCTAACTTCATATCACTCAAGTGACATTTGATTCCCTTGTAGGCTAACCCTACCTATAACTTGTACAATTGTCTGATTTTTGGGACACAATTAAATTGTCAACTTAATATTTCATCTCTCATCCATTATTCCTGTTTGATCACTCATATCCCTTGTATTATTATAAACTTTCTGACAACTAGTTAGGTCTATTGAACCAGACCTACCAAGCCGTGTTCTAGAGGTCTGCACGGGCCTACTTCTAGAAGCCCGGCCCGGGCCCGGCCGGGCCCGTATTAAACTAGCTCATCAAAGCCCAGGCCCGCCATAAGTGTAAGTAGGCCCGTTACAGCCCGTTCAGAGGTTAAACTCAAAGCAACAGCATGTGGATATTTTAGTTTTTACCATGGTATATATGAGTCAACGTCACGGTGGGGATGAAATGTACTATTACGAGAAACAAACGGTAAAATTTTGGTCGATGAACATTTTTATGATCGCAATCGGAAATACCGATTTCAAATTACATCATAAAGCCCGAAAAAAGCCCGTCTCATTTAGTGAAAAGCATGCCCGGGCCCGGCCCGGGCCCGACTTAAAATGCATAACGAGGCCCGAGCCCGGCCCGCGGGCCCGGGCCTACCCGGCCCGCGGGCCAGGCCCGGGCCCGTGCAGACCTCTACCGTGTTCTACCGACTGCAGCCGAGGCAACCTGTAAGTCTTTTGTATTTTTGTATTTTTGTATTTGTAATCAGAGAGTGGGTTTTACGACAGTGGCGCGCCAACGTGCAGGGCCTCTTACTTGTTCATGCCCCTTGAAAACTAAAAATTAAAAGATAAATTCAGTAAAATAACTTGTAAAATAACCCTTTTTAAGAAACAAACAAAATGAGTGGATCAAACAGAACTAATGGTGCGAATGTTGAGAATAATGATTTGGATACTAACATTAATGCCAGCTTTGAACTTTTTCAAGTGGAACCAGCGACTGAACTACCTACTGAAACTGACATGACTGGAAATCTTTCTCCTACGCCAAGTTGCACTGCACTTCCTGAGAATGAGTTCCCTTGTACTGACACAGTGGACCAAACAAACCAAGCAGGTAGTACATCCCTGGGTAGAACTGAGCTAACAAATGTAAGTGAACAACATAAAATGATGGAAATGTTTAGCATGCTTTTACAACAAGGTGCAGCTCTTAAGACAAAGATTTCAGGCCTAGAAACACAGGGCACAGACTTAAAAACAGAATTCAAAACAAAGATTTCAGGCCTAGCAACACAGATGGCAGACTCAAAAACAGAACTTAAAACAGATATTTCAATGCTTCAATCTGATATTACGTGGCTAAAATCAGACAGTGCGGATATAAAAGCTGAAATTCATGTAATGAAAGCAGACAACTTAACCTTCTTTAAAACGGAGTGCAACATCTTTTTTAAAGTGGTTGGACTTGATATATTTGAAACGGATAGTACACTTGAGATGAGTAAAACAGCTGGTAACCTTGAGCTTGAAATTGAGAGTAGGACACACTTAGAAAATGTAAACAAACTTCCAAGCCATGGGCTAGATGTACACTCACTTTCACAAGAACATAGACCAGTAGAGCTAGAACTTACACAACACTTGAATGAACAAACTCGTATTAAACAAATAAAACAAACACTAACTAAAGATGAGGTAGAGGAGCTACATAAGCGTATGAAACTAAAAATTAAAATAAACAAAGAGAAACAAACTAACAAAAGTGAACAGCAAAAGAAGCAAGGGATTAAAAATAAACGTAAACATAGATTAAATAAATGTAAACAAAAACTAAACAAAACTAAGCACCCATCACTAATACCATGCATGCAGGAGGACAAAGCATACATCTTTTTGAATTTTAAATACAAAACTAAACAAAAACTGTTGGAATGATCTTCTTATTCTTATCTAACTACAATTGTTAAGTTGGTATTACTACTAGTTGGTACGACAACAGTATTTATCTGTATTGTGTTGGCAACACTGTATACTTGTCGGCGTCCCTTCCGTTGTGAATAAACATGGTTGATGCAAACTGTAGTTGCTTTATCTTTTAAAAACAAGCGCAAAACTGAATAAATCCAATAGGTTATGGGACCAGGACGTGTTTTTTTAAGTGAAGTAAAAATTACATTGAAGGTAGGCCTAGCCTAGTTTGTAATGGCCTAGGGCCTAGGACCTAGTTCGACCGACGGGTAAGTCAGAATTCTTTCTTCATTCATTCAGTGGTGGTCTGTGAGTGATAGTAGGCCTACATCACGATGGCAGACAAATTCCTGCATTTGGAAAGACTGAATGGTAGTTCGAATTTTGCTACTTGGAAATTTGCAATGGAAATGTACCTACGTCACGAAAAGTTGTGGACTGCTGTCAAGCCTATAAAGAAAGATGATGGCACGTTCGAAGCTGTAGACGAGGATACAGATGAAAGGGCAAGAACCAAGATTAACCTGAGCCTACATCCATCTTGCTATGTACATGTAAGAAGTTGTACAACAGCAAAGACTACGTGGGAGAGCCTTGTGAAAGCTTTCGAGGATGTGTAATCTCTTGGGAAAGCAGAAAGCAAAAAACCATTGCTCTCTCAAGCACAGAATCAGAATATATGGCTTTAACTCAATGTGCAAAAGAAGCAATTTTTCTTAAAAATTTGTTGAATGAGTTGAATTTTGCAAATAAACAGAATGCTATAACTTTGTATAATGATAATCAGTCTGCACATAAACTGGCGGAAAATCAAATGTATCATAACAGGTCAAAACATATTGATATAAGACATCATTTTATTAGGGAGTGCGTTACCAATAAGATTATTGATCTAAAATATTTGTCAACAGAAAATATGTTTGCAGATGTACTCACTAAGAGTTTGCATGGTCCAAATCATGTAAAGTGTGTAAAGGGTTTAGGTATGATGTACAAATAATCACAAAAATGGTTAATTTTTCTTAACTTTATTGACCAACTGATCATGTATCTAGATTAAGGGCGAGTGTTGGAATGATCTTCTTATTCTTATCTAACTACAATTGTTAAGTTGGTATTACTACTAGTTGGTACGACAACAGTATTTATCTGTATTGTGTTGGCAACACTGTATACTTGTCGGCGTCCCTTCCGTTGTGAATAAACATGGTTGATGCAAACTGTAGTTGCTTTATCTTTTAAAACAAGCGCAAAACTGAATAAATCCAATAAAAACAACTCGGTAAAAACAAAAATCAGAACAAGACGCACTTAGACTATAAATATAAAGTCAATTCAACTCGAAGCAAGTGTAGGCCTAAAAGTAGGTACCTACATTTCAAAACTCGTCAATTCGTGAACAATAAGATTACAGTAAAATATAAATAAGAAACTTGTAAACAAACTCGTAGTGCATCAATTACGTTGATGTCACACACAGCTTAGATGTCACGCATAGGCCTGTAACAGTACACCCCGTTACCACTGCTACCCTGCTTCAATTTTTCATTTTTTATTTGTTATATTAATTAGAATCACTAATTATTCATCTTAATTAAGAATCCTTGTGGATTGGTTTTGTAATTGACGACATATCATAATGAGGTGGGATATGCAAATCAGCTGAGGCTAAGACCTGGACGGTCCATGTAGCCAGTGGGCTAGGCAAGGGAGGCCTCGCCTAAGGGCTAGAAGGTTCTAGAACAACCCAGGAACTAGGGTCAACGTACCGACGAGGGCAGAAGATGCGAGTTTGCAGTGTGGGACGGGTGGACGTGCACCGACAGGGGTAACGTCGCACCATGAAGGTCGCCAGTGAAGGGCAAATGGCAAGGGGCTAAATAACCCGAAGGACCATTGGTCCAGCCGAGCCATCCGACACCTACACCTGCCAATCGGGACGACAGTAACAAATGTCACCCAGTGTGCACGTGATCAAGGAGTGGGCAACGCGTCAGAGGCTTGGGTACGCGAAGCCCTCCACAGGAGAAGCCGGCAGAAAAGTGTTGGAACCCCGAATCAAGCAGTTGGTGTGTGAAGTGCAGCGATCATACAATGCGCACTGTAATTTAAAATTTTCAAATGTTCCCTTAGCCGAAATGATGTAACAAACTTCTATATATATAATATATGTGCTTACACACTTCCTTGGATTGT
This sequence comes from Sweltsa coloradensis, assembly GCA_024449915.1. Lineage (NCBI taxonomy): Eukaryota > Metazoa > Arthropoda > Insecta > Plecoptera > Chloroperlidae > Sweltsa > Sweltsa coloradensis. The sequence goes on along the minus strand of JAMZAV010003205.1, from coordinate 89,013 downwards.
GCAGGTATATAAGACACATTCTGCTGTACATCCTGCAATTGCTGTTTTCTGTGCCATCAGCAATTCTCATCACAATATCACATCAATATTGCTTGATATCCAACTTTTCTTTATTCTATATGAATTCTTAATCTAGTAGGGCATTCTATTATTTTGCATCTACTCTACTTTACCATAAACACTAATCAATCAATCAATCATCATATATATACTAGACACATTCTACTGTACATCATTGCTGTTTTCTGTGCCATCAGCAATTCTTATCACAATATCACATCAAAAAATTGCTTTATATCCAACTTTTCTTTATTATATATGAGTTCTTAATCTATAGTAGCGCATGCTATTGTTTTGCATCTACTCTACTTTAACATAAACACTGTGTTTATCATTATTAATCAATTAATGAATCATCATATATATATATATCAATATTATCAATCATCATACATATCAATATCAATATCCATATCAATTATCAATTATGCTTTATATCCAACTATTCTTTCTTCTAACACTGTGTATATCATTATAATTACTATCACTTTTATTATTAATTATTAATTATAGACTATTCACTTTCTCTGCAAAGAGTTATACTTGTACACTGTACTAGTCTTAGTGAATAAAAATATCTATCTATCTATCTATCACTTGCTTTAAGAGTACGTAAACAATCTCGTCGTAATACGACATTCTAGCCAAGGAGATTTGAGGAGGAGAGTCCCATGTTGGTTAAAACAAACTACGAAGAGGGGAGGAAAATGAAGTTTCTCACGTCGTGGTCGTCATCGCCTATGTCATCGTTGGTGTTTTCATATTCGTCGTCGTCTATGAAGAGGTCGTCAAGGGGAGGGCAAGGTAGTTTACGACGACCATGATAGAGGTCGACTCTAGTTTTGGGAGTTATATACTCACTTACACACTTGCTTATGTTTGCGAGATTGACTTTTCATCTTTCATCGCCTTTTATGATTATCGGAGCCATGCTCTGGGTTAAATTCTACCCCGGGCCCAGGCGAGAGTCACTCAAGCCAACCATTTGTGGATTTGTGATTCAATTAGTCAAAGAGCTCGTTTTTGGTTTATTTTAATTAATGGCGCGTCAACCGTTAGGTCATAATGCACCACTCTAGCGTAGGGAATGGGGAGGAACCAATGCTGGTCAGAACCAGCCACGTGTAAGGGGAGGAATGTGGGGTTCTCACGTCGCGGTCGTCATTGTCTTTGTCATCGTTCGTGGTGTCATTGTCGTCATCGTCGTCAAGGGGTCGTCAAGGGAAGGAGGCAACCTCGACGACGACTGCCAGCCTCAGGGAGGCTAAGTGAGTACTCCCCTAATTGCTAGCTGTTTTTTGCGAGATGGACTTTGTCTCTTTCTTTGCATTTAATGATTAGCAGTGCCATGGTCTGGGACAAATTCTTCCTCGGTTCCAGAAAGGGATCGGAGGAATATTTGGAATAGTGGCGCGTCAACCGTCAGGTCATAATACACCACTCAAGCATAGGGATGTAAGGAGGAAAGTCCTTTACAGATCAGAACCAGACACGATTAAGGGGAGGAAAAAGGGGTTCTCATTTCGTGGTCATTATCGTCAGTCATCGTTTGAGTCTCTAGTGTCAGGGTGAGATATACTCTCTTACATACTAGCTGATGTTTGCGAGCTGAACTCTATCTCTTCCCTCGCCTTGTACTATCAGCAGAGTCATGCTCTGGGCCAGTTCTACCTCGGGCCCAGACGGGGGAGTAACACATAAAATAATGGACAATTATTTTAAGTTAAATTGAGTGTTTGCGATTAAGGACGTGTCAACCTTTAGGCCATAATGGGCCACTCTTCAAACCCATGCACTTCCAATCTTGGAGTTAATTGGAATGCCATCTGTGAAAACCAAACTAAACCTTTGATGGTCATGGCAAATGTTTTTTAATTTATTAACCTGATTTCCGACGATAAACCCTACAGACCCGAGACACCTATCTTCATTGACGGCATAATGTATCGAGACATGAGGATCCAGGTTGCATCAACCGAATAGATTCCTGGGTTTTACTGAAACCTGGGTTGTACAAAAAGATTTATAACTTCAAAAATAACAATAGCGACATTGGTAGAAATCAAATAAGTGGATTGAACAATGCTTTGAATAATGTCCATATAAATCCCCCCCAACGTCTGACGGCGAAGAAGAGGGAACTTCAAGTGACGTGAATACTGTGTTTATCTAGGGCGACGGTCGTCGCCCAGCAGTCAAGCGCATGCGACTGCTTAGGCGACACGAACTCCAGCCCTATAAACAGCTACGAGAGTTGGGGGGTTTTTCAGCTATCTGCACACGCCGCCCCGAAAGAGTTACAATCTTGAAACTCGGTACATGACCTGGTATGTGGTCCATGACATACCAAAAAAAAATCAACCCGATCCGACAACTCGTTCTATGTTAAAAATGCTCTCAACATCGTCAAATTCCTTTCGGCTGGCTGGTGGTTGGGTGGGTGGCTGGCTAGCTAGCTAGTTCTCCGCGGAAATTAATTTAGCCTACAGAGAAAACGGTAAATCTTAGAACTATGAAACTTGGACCACACTTAGATGTACTTCAGACGCAGTGACGTTTGCTTTCAAAACCAAAATCGGGTATCAGGGACTGGAGAAAATCAAAATTTGGATGATAATCGAAACACGTAATTACCAAGGCGTGGTAATTTGTACAAACTTGAAATTAAACATGCTATTTACCATTATAAATAGCTTGCGTCCAAAACACAAGGGGCTAAATTTGGGGATGACCATGGGCCCAAAAATGACAAAAAAACTTATCTGAACTTTAAGAAATGAATCATTTAAAGAAAACGCTACAACTGAGATGTTTCAAACGTGGAATACATTTTGATATCTCTCATTCTTTATCACTTTTGAATATGGAAAGCAAAATTGGGTAACGGGTACCGGAGAAAATCAAAATTATCAAAAGTAGGTAATTCCGTACTCTTATGAATAATACGCTATACTGAGAAAACGGTTCATCTTAGATTTTGTTTATTTTGTTTGTTTATTTGGATTAAGGACGCGTCAACCGTTAGGTCGTAATGCACCACTCTAGCTTAAGGGGGGGGGGGGGCATGCTGGTCAGAACCAGCCACGGGTAAGGGGAGGAAGGGGGGTTTCTCACGTCGCGGTCGTCATCGTCTATGTCATCGTTCGTTGCGTCATTGTCATCGTCGCCGGAGGGTCGTCAAGGAAAGGGGGCAAGGTCCCCGACGACGATTGCCAGAACTCGCCTCTAGTTTCGGGGAGTAAGATATTCCACTCTTTCTAGCTGATGTTTGCGAGGTGGACTTTTTCTCTTGAATCGCCTTTTACGATTAGCAGAGCCATGCTCTGGGCCAATTCTACCCCAAACCCAGATGGGAACCCACACTTCGGGTTTAAGGTCGCCTTAGCCAACTAGACTAGGAAACGTAAATTAAATGTTAGACGAGTGAGCGAGTCATGAGTTTAGTACCCGGGAACATTTGCATTTAAGTTTGATAATTATATTGGTAAGAAGAATAATAATATTTTTTTTTAGTTTAGTTTGAAAAGGGCGCGTCAACTGTAAGGCAATATTGCGCCAGGGTAGCCTATGATATGATTGGCTAGGGATGCCCTAGGTAGGGCGAAGAAAGGTTTGTCAATTTTGATTAAGGACGCGTCAACCGTTAGGTCTTAATGCACCACTCTAGCCTAGGGGATATGGGGAAGCTGGTCAGATTCATTCATAATGACTTGAAACCAGAGACGACAACGTGAGAAACTAGGGCGCTTCAACCGGTCAGGTTATATTGCACCGCCTGTGATATTGAAAGTTTATTAAATGAGTTTATGGTGTCTGATGATTATATTGTATTCTAATTTAAATATGTTTTTTTATTAATTTTTTTATAAAAGACGCGTCAACCGTTAGGTCATAATGCACCAATGCAGTATAGGGGACACACATAACAAAAACGTGTAGAAATACAGCCAAACCTTACACACTCAAAATAAATGAGATCTAAAATAGGGCCAAGCTCATGTACCCTTCCACAATTGCGCATAACATCCTTAAAGTGATTTTGAGCATGTTTTAAGCCATTTTTTCACCAAGAAGGAATGGTCTTTCCCCAAAAAATTTGGCATGTGTTGTCAGGTACCTAAATCTCCTCGATTGTGATAGTTTTCAAGTTCACATCACGTTACATGACGGCTAGGTAACACCTCGAAATCACCCCAACTCTGCTTGCTGTATAAGGTGCTTGAGTGTGTAGCGCGCCTCGGCTTGGCTGCGGCGCCCTAACGGGCACCTAGATATTGGGAGGAAGGCCCATGCTGGTCAGACCAGCCACGGGTACGGGGTGGAATGGCGGGGGGGGGGGTCACACTTCGCGGGTGTCTTGAAGCTTCTCATTGTTTCTTTAGGTTGATTTTTCATAGTTATCCCATTACTGTTTTTATATTATATTCTGCATTAATACGGCGTGCAAATATGAATTGCCATCATCGCCTTGTTCAATATATTATGTTTTTGTGTTACAACACGTATGTATTTTATTAATGTTTGTTATGGTATCGGCCACACCTAACTGTTTATGTCAAGGGCCATATGCTCGTTGTGATATTCGTTAACGTAATAATTAATAAAAACAGAATAAACATGAATGAACATGATAAAAACCAGTACATGAAAGTCAGTTACAGGTTAGCTGTGATATTATATATTGTTTTCTTCCATCTTGAATAATAATTTTCAAAATAACTGTTATATACCTATTAAGATCAAATGGTTTAACTTCATTCACAAACTCTACGAGAAACGCCGAACGACGGGAGTTTTAAATTAAGTTCAAATATTATAAGTGAAGTTGTCCGCAAAATCAGATTTCAGCTGCTTCAACCTCATAATACGTTTGAGTGGGATAATAGATCATATTTTTCTTTTCGTTTTCATTTTTTAATGATTTTTCTTTTCTTTTCTTTTTTAAATCTTTCTCTTTTTTCCCCACCACATTTTTACGTTTGATTTATTAATTTTTGAATTTGTTACCAAATTATTGTGATTTAATGCATTGTTGTTTTTGTTACCAAATTATTGTGATTTAATGCATTGTTGTTGCAATATTACTATTTCAAATAAATATTTATTACCTGTATGTAGTTCATTGTTGTGTCTGCATCTATGTTATTAGATTTATTTAGTCCTCCTAGGAAAATCAGTTTTTTAACTGAATATAATAGAATAAAGTAAATAAATAAAAGATAAAATAAATAGATAAATAAATAAATAAAATTAATTAATTAATTGAAACACCTCATTTGTGTATCTTCATTCACAAAACGTGTCTTCAAAATAGAAATTGTATTGCTGTCAGTTTAGAAAGGATGAGTGTAACACTGGTACGTATGACGACGTGAGAAACTATAGTGCGCTTTAACCTGTTAGACAACTTGCGGCGCTTGTGATAATATTGTAAGTTTATAAATGTAATTTGTTGTTAGTTGGTTTTCTGTCCGTCCGTCTGTGCGTGTGCAAAACCTACAAAGACGAACATGACCATCAAAGGAGAATCCCATGCTGGTCAGAACCAGCCCACGGGTAAACGGGGGGGAGTTCCCCACGTCGCCCCCTACATATCAGCTGATGTTTGCGAGATGGTCTTAGTCTCTCTCCTCGCCTCTTACGACTAGCAGAGCCAAGAACCAGCCCACGGGTAAACGGGGGGGAGTTCTTCACGTCGCCCCCTACTTATCAGCTGATGTTTGCGAGATGTCTTGTCTCTCTCCTCGCCTCTCACGATTAGCAGAGCCATGCTCTGGGCCACACTCTATCCCGGGCGAGACGGCGGGGGATATAGGAGCATCGCAATGTTATGAAGAGAAAGATGACGAAATAAGGATTTTTTTTTACTATTTCATGTTATTAATTTTCATCATTTTTATAGTTAGTTATGGTTTGAGGTTTTTTTGTTGACATTTATTTCCTTCAAAGAGTTAAATTTTCCTTAGTTTAACCTCAGTTTAAAAAGACTATGGAACAAAAGTCGAAATGTGCATCGGTTTGGAATTCGCTAAGTTGTGAAGTGAGATCTCTGCCTTACAAGGAGTTGAAGCATACACCAGAGATCGACGTGAAATCAGTAGGGCGCTTCACAAACTGGTTAGTCCTTATTGCGCCGCCTGTGATATTGTAAGTCAATTAATGGAATTTGATAGTTATTTTAACATTGTTTTCTAATTAAATTTAATTTGGTTTAGTTTAGATGTACTATTTAGATCCGTTAAGTCTCATCAACAATGCATTATCCACCGCCTGTTAAATACTAAACATTATTTTCCTACGCGGCTGCGCCGAATAACGCGTTTGTGGTTTGCCGCACAAGAGAATAGTGCGCAATTGTTTCATGTAACTTATCATTTAATTTGTCACCTACATATAGTTGGTATTTAAAGTCCCATTGCTGCTCAGAACAAGCCTCCGTTAGGGGGGGGGGGGGGGGGGTACTACTCACGCCGTGGTTGTCGTCGTCTTCTTTAGGTGAGTTGAATTTAATTGGATTCAGGGCGCGTCAACCGTTCGGTCATAATGCTCCATTTTATCTTATTTTCTAGGGGATATGGGGTAGGAGTGGTTCATGCTGGTCAGAACCAGCCACGGGACACGACATGGTCACTCAAGAATGTTTTGTTCAGCGAGCTACACCCGAGAACGGAGGCTATCACGAAACCCCCTCTGAGCGGCTCAGCAGCCAAATCAACGCAGAAGTGGGACCTGTACGATGCTATGTCTTTATGGATAAACATATCATACTAAGAAGGTGAATAGGTAGTCCTAGGACCAAGGACTTATATATATATATTGTGTTTTTACTACATTCACATGTAAATGTTGTAAAGTCATACCCGGCACCTCCACCATTGTTTTGGTAGAGGTGCCGGGTCTCGGCGCGTTTAAAGAGGATTGTGCGAACGCTACGCACTGCACAATAGTGTCAATATGTGTCTAGCAATACTTAATTGTCAAACATATTTTAAAAGTTCAGCTTTGAGTGAGCATGCAAGCAAGATAATATGATAGAACGATCAACTGCCAGCTCACATTACTTAAATCTTATTCTAGCACATCCAACATGACACGGCAAAGTACACATGTGCTCTTGAAAACCAGGTCGGGTAAGGTGATCGTACAACATGTTATTGACGACGAGAGAAATTAGGGCGCTTCAACCGTTTATGTCATATTGGGTCGCCTGTGATATTGAAAGTTGATGGGATGAGTTAATGATGTGTTTGATGATTATATTGTTTTTTAGTGTATATATATATATAAAAAAAATTATGATGGTGTAAGTGAATGAAACTTAATTTATTAAAGAATAATGTATGATGTGAATTCAATTTTGTAAAATAGATTATTTTCGATGACAAATTTAGAATTTTTTTGGACGTTATCATATGATAGAAGTTCTTCATATGATTGGGAGAGATCAAATTGCTTGCGCATGACATCATATTATTTGGTACATACGGTTAAAGGTTCACCACATGTGTCACATCTGCGAATCTTTTCTCTGGTTAAGAGATATCCGTGAGTTTGACTTGTGTGGCCTATTTGAGTTCTGGACAATACCACCTCTTCTCTACGTGAGAGTCGAGACGTAGGTGGACGAATTTTATTAGTCAGTATAGGCATCACACTACGCAATTTGTTATTTTGCACCACATGCCAAGAAGCCATCGCAAATCTCGCAATCGTTGCTTGTCCACTCGTGGCATCTGGAACGGGAACTAGATTGAAATCAACGTCGCGACGCAGGGAAGCTTCCTTAGCAGCCCGATCAGCGAGTTCATTTCCCTCTATGCCCACGTGTCCAGGTATTCAGCAAAACTCTATAGTTAGTTTTTATCAATAGAATTGGATGTCTTGGGCCAAAACGATGACTTGTTTAATGAAAAATGACGACAACGTGAGATTCTAGGTCTCTTCAACCGGTTAGGTCATAATTCGCTTCCTGTGATATTGTAAGGAATTGAATTGATTTTATGGTGTGTTTGATGATAATATTGTTTTCTATGTGTATGGTGGAGATGGCAATAATAGAAAAAGAACAAATATTTATTTTAAGTGTATTTTATTTAATTAATCACTTTGAATGAAAAATTAAGAAGGTACGTTATATTTTTTAATAATTGATTTTCTGCTGGTTGTTTAAATTCGGATTTGGCCTTCAGGGTTTATTGTTTTCAGTATAATCAAACAGAAACAACTCTTATAATTCCAGGTGTGGATGTGGTGAATGTAAGTGAGTCTTCTTCGTAGCGTGACTTTCAGGGAAGCAAAATCTCATTTCAAGCCTGTTCTAACCCCCCCAGCCCCCACCCCACCCCACCCCACTCCCATCCCTTTCCATGTTAAGGAAAACTGTGAGGGAGTAGGGATAACCTAACTCAATGATTTCAGTAGGCTCTAATGCCTAGGTGATAGGAAATAATATTAAGTTTAAATAGAAAAAATTAACGACAACGTGAGACCATAGTGCACGTCCCGGGATGGTCATATTGCACGGCCTGTGGCTGTGTTATAAAACTGGTGGGCTTATTTAAATGTGGACTGTAAAAATTCTTTCTTTATTTGAATTACTTTATACTTTCAAAAACATATGTTCGCGCCATTTTCCCGGCGCTATTTTGGTATTTTATATTTTTCTCTTAGCTTTTGGTTTTTCCCTTTTTTTCGTATTCATAAGTTGCACATATTGTTATCACCTGTTTTGAATTTCTGCCTATCAGACGTCATTTCCTGGTTTTCTCGCGTTCGCCCTTTATGCAAGTATTTTTTCAATGCAGTTCGCCTCTAGCCTTCACTCGATGAAGTGCAAAGTTCGTTTTCGTCCCCAAATTTCCCTCTCGCTCGCAACTCGCACGCACGTGTCCGTTCTCCGGACATTGCACTCACTGTACGTACTCAAGTGCGTAGCCGCCTCCCGCGTCCGTCTTGGAATACAACGACGGGTTTCCGAGCTGCGTCCTTGGTTCGACTTGCCTTCCAGGCATTCTCTAACTTCCTACTCATCTTCCAAACTCGAGTTTTTTATCCCTGTTCTCTCTCGCGGTGGGCTTAACATCTCGCCCAATCGTACTCACCTCTGCACTGCCTCCTTCAGCCTACGTCAAGATTCGGGGTAAGTTCAGATCAAAATATATATACAGTCCATTATTCTGGGAGTTGAGCACCTGGGCTCGAACACATGGTCCTCCGGGCCGGATGCTCCGGTGTTTTCCGCATTTTTCGCAAATAGTTTTTCTCATTCAAGGTTAGCCCCTTGTTGGTCGTCGCACTAACACACACGGTTTTGAGTGTTGTAGTTTTCCGCTCTCGTGTTTCTGTTGATTGCGCTATTCAGTGTAATTGTCTCTTACGTTTTTTTCCTCTTATTGTTGATACTTGTAATCTCCGTTCATCATGGAAGAGTTGCAAGCTCAGCAAAAAAGTAGTTGCTCGACGCGAGTTATATTCGCGTCCGTTCAGCAAACGTACAATCCCGTTCGAGAAAATAAAACCCGATCAAGTTGAGTCATTTAGGCCCCGTTTTGATAATTTGTCTCAATTGGAATCTGATATCCGCGAAATCCAATGTCTATTGCCAAACTCAACACCCAAGTAGTTCTTCCCGCTAAATCGATCGAAATAGACAAAGTTCAAGACAGTTTTTGAAACGCTTTTTCTTTGCTTGTAAGTTTCGTTATACTACGGTTGATAATTAAAAATCAGCGCCCTGTTGTGACTCAACCTGGTCCTCTGTCCGCCTCAGTTCAACATCTCTTGCATTGCCAGTCATAGATCTTCCCAAGTCAAAGGAACATTTGCAAATGGCCCGAATTCTATTCTCTTTTCAAATCTCTGATCGATGATAATAAATCATTAAGTAATGTTCAAAGTTACACTATTTAACAACTTCATTGTCTGAACTCCGTTGGCCCTCATCTCAGAGTTTCAAATAACTGAAGAAAATTACCCCCTCGCTCTGAACACTCTCATCTCTCGTTATAAAAACAAGCGTTTACTAGGGAGTTTGTATGTCCACAAGATTTTAGATTTTGTTCCTCTAAAAACGTCATCCTATGACGGTCTTCAACGTTTCTAAAAACACATCCCCAACTCTGTCGAATCTCTAAAAGCTCTGAATATTCCCGATTTAGGTATTTCTTATTGTTATGTTTGGCAATTAGCTTATCTCGATGCGTCATCTCGCAAGGCTTTTTGAAAACCGACAAACATCTAATTCAACTCCCGATTACAAATCGCTAATCGATTTTCCTCGAAGACCAATCTAGAACGATGGAGTTATGTGCTGTCGGAAAAGTTCTTTTACTACCGTCAAAAGTTCTCTCCCTTCAAAGCGAATCAACACCTTGTTTAGTGTCGCCCACCTGCCTCGAACAACAGTGTGCAGCGAGTCCCCCAGTAACTCATCTCGTAATCACTCTCATTCACTGTGTCCCGCTTGTCCGGTATGTAAGGCTTCTCATACATTGTACCAGTGCAATTTTTTTCCGTGGTTTACCATAGACCAACGTTATGACACGTTTGCGCCAATTAAAACGCTGTTTTAAATTGTATGGGTGCACATCTGCGATCCCAATGCCTTCCACAAATCATTTTCTGTGTGTCAAAGCTCTAAACATCATTCTATGTTACATTCTGAATCCCTCCGTCTCTCGCTGACGATACTCCTGTCACCGACCCAAGGTCCTTCAGCGCCCCAGGCTCTGTCATGTCAAGTCCAGGCTTCGAGCCCACTCATCAACTGTCATACTAGGCACCGGTTCGTGCACCTTTAGTGACGCGCACGGGATCATGCAACCCTTTGCGCGGTTGTTGACTCCGGTCACAAATCTCGGGCTATCACTAATCCGTTTAGTGCAACGTTTGGGCTTTGAAATCAATCCAGGCCCACCGCCCAACTGTCATGTGTCGGACAAACTAATACTCGAGTGCATGGTATTGTTCAATGCAGTTTTAGCTTCTCCGGCTCTCTGGCAACCCTTCTTGCTGTCAATGCCACGTTCTCTCAACATTCCCGGGCAATTTGCCTACATCCTCGTGGTCCCCCTGACGTCATAGAGCGCTATCATGACCTTGACCTCGCTTGACGATCGCTTTCAATGTACCAGGGCCCATTGTTTTCCTCATTGGTGCCGATCTCTACTCAGACATTCTCTGTAAACCGGACCCGATCGTAGGCAGCAAACCTGCCGCCTCAAAACGGTTTTTGGTTGGTAATTTAGTCCGGTCCACGCTACTCAACCAGCACCGAGTATCACTCATTTCTCGCTGTGACAACTCCCTTGAACATACTCTCGTCTCTTCTGGGAAACAGAAGAATCAGTCGACCTCCCTCCTGACCCAAGGATTCGCTCTTTAAGAAAGCACTTCATTAAAACTCACTCTCGCGACCCCTCTGCGCTACTCGATCGCTCTCATTCAAGCCTGATTGCGTCATGCCAGGCTACAATCGTGACGTCGCGCTAAAGACTTTTGTCAGTTTAGAGCGTCGCCCTGAAGCGTGATCCTCCACTTCATGACTCATATCATGAGTTCATGAGTGATTACGCTCGTTCACTGCACATGCAGCCTTCCTCTCGACCTGCGGAGTACATAATCCCGCATCATTGTGTACACAGGTCACAAGCTCTACCACTAAACTGCGAGTGGTATTCAACGCCTCCTCTCCTGATAAAAGTGGAGTCGCTCTCAACCACGCCCTGCTGAGTGGTCCTAAGCTTCAAAGTGACCTTTCCCCACTGTTCTAACCACTTTTCGCACTTATCCTGTAGCTCTGTGCGCGGACGTGAGACAGATGAAACCGTCAAATCCTTGTGCACCAGGACGATCGTGCTTTTCAGCACATATTCTGGCGCCCCGGGACCCTACTCTCCTGTCGTTGAGTACGAGCTCAATACAGTGACCTAGGGTCTCACTCCCTCTGCCTTCCAGGCCCAACAGTGTTGCCAGCAACTGGTCGTGGACGAAGGTGCTAAGTTTCCTCTCGCTTCACGCGCCCTTAAATTCAAACATCTACATCGATGACGTAGTTTCAGGCGCCAGTTTACCTTGACGAAGCCCCCGTGCTTCGTGCTGAGTTGCAGTCACTCACTCAGTGTGCAGGCGTCGAGCTACGCAAGTGGGCTAGCAATGTTCCTGACGCTCTTAGCTCCCTCCCCAAGGACCATCTAGAAACTCCCCTGGTCTTCTCCAACGACGAACAAACTTTGAAAATTCTCGGTCTGTTGTGGGACCCTCGTTCCGATTGCTTCAGCTTCCACACTCTGCCCTTTGTAGGTTGCTCACCAACGGTCCATACTCTCCTACATCGCGCGCATATTCGACCCACTCGTTTTTTTTTTTTTTGGGTTTTTTTGGATTAAGGACGCGTCAACCGTTAGGTCATAATGCACCACTCTAGCCTAAAGGGGGGGGGAGGAGGGGCCCATGCTGGTCAAACCAGCCCGTGTAAAGGGAGGAAGGGGGTTTTCTCACGTCGCGGTCGTCATCGTCCCTTTTTCATCGTTCGTTGTGTCATTGTCATCGTCGCCGGGGGGCGTCAAGGGAAGGAGGAAAGGTCCCTGACGACGATTGCCAAGCTCGCCTCTATTTTCGGGAGTAAGATATTCCGCTCTTTCTAGCTGATGTTTGCGAGGTGGACTTTTTCTCTTGAATCGCCTTGTACGATTAGCAAGCCATGCTCTGGCCAATTCTATCCCGGGCCCAGACGGGGAATCGACCCACTCGGGTTTCTCACCCCTTTCGTCTCCTGGATGAAGGTGTTCATGCAGAATCTCTGGCTCTTGCGCGTGGAGTGGGATGAATCACTCTCGGAATCACTCTCTCAGACTTGGGTCACTGCCATTGAAAGCGTGCCCAAGTTGATGATGTTCATGTTCCGCGTCTCCTTGTCATGAACGATGCCACATACTGGCTTGTAGGGTTTTGCGACGCCTCCCCAGAAGGGCCCATGCTGCTAAATCTTTACTTGCACGTTTGAGACGTGCTCGCAATCTCACGTCAGATTGTTTAGAGCCAGGAGCAAGGTCGCGCCCGTCAAGCTGCTCACTGTGCCCAAGTTGGAACTCCAGTGGGGCATTTTTTTATTGTCTAGGGGGCTTAAGACACCCTACCCGCTCTCAAGCCCTTGCACATAGAAACAGTGTTGCTATACACTGCTCCACATCGTGCTCGCTTGGCTCAGCACCCCCCGCACCAGCTGAAGACATTCGTCGCCAATCGGGTAGTCGAATACTCGAGAACCACATCTCCAATGAATTGGGCCATGTTTTGTTCTGAAGGAGAACCCTGCCGATTGCGCCTCTCGGGGCTGCTCCCCCTGGACCTGTTGAACCACCCCCTATGGTTCTCTGGTTTCCCCCTTCATGCGTTCTCCCCCCTCCACGTGGTCTCGCTCGGTCCCTTCGTTGAACCCAGCCACGACTTGCCCGAGCTGAAAGCGTCTCCCACGGTGCTGATAACTCATGATCCCGTCATCGATCCTCTGCTTGTCAAACTGCAGAGTTTCTCCTCGCTCTTGAAAACCAAGCGCGTGTTTCGGGCACGTGTACGCTTTTTTCCCGCAAACTTGCTTGCTCGTCGAAGTAACCTTGCACCCCCCTCTGGGCCTCTGCTCCCGTCCGATCTTGAGGACGCGATGCGCCCTTTTGTGCGCATCACTCAGCAGCAGACTTTTGCTGATGAGCTCAAGCACTGCTAAACACTCGTTCGTGACCCCCCGCATCGCCACCCTCAAGCCCTTCATTGCCTCCCGTGGGTTTGTCAGGGGGGGCGGCAGGCTTCATTTTTCTTCTCTCCCCGAAGAAGCTCGTCATCCCCTCTTGCTTCCCAAGGAAGCGCATTTGTCCGCGCTCTTGTGTGATGCCTTCCATCTCTCCTCCTTGCACTCTGGCCCCCGCACTGTGCAAGCTCTCATTCAGCAGATGTTTTTGGATTTCTCTCTGCGTGGTTTGTTACGGCAACGCATTCGTCGCTGCTTAACCTGTTTCAAATTCCCCGCCAAGCCTAATCACCAATTATGGCTAATCTGCCTGAACCTCGCGTTAAGCCTTCGCGTGCGTTCCTCCACGTGGGCACAGACTACGCTGGCCCATTCCATGAAAACGGGCCTCGTCGTAATGCTCCATCGTCAAAGGCTACTTATGTCTCTTCGTCTGCTGGCCCCAAAGCTGTGCACCTTGAGCTGGTCTCTGACCCCGTCCACTGAAGCTGTCCTGGCCTGTCTTGATCGGTTTCTCGCCCGGCGTGGACTCCCAGCTCACATTTACTCCGACTGTGGCCTAACTACTAGGTGCTGCTCGCTCGCTCCGCGAGATCTACGATTCTCTCACGGCAGCTGAGACCGCCATCGCGGACAAACTTGCACTACGTATGTAAGGTGGCATTTCAACCCCCCTTACGCTCCCCAATTTCGGTGGACTTTGGGAAGCCGGTAAAATCCGCCAAGTTACTCCTGCATCGACTATTAAAGGGCTCCGCCCTTAAATTTTGAGGAGTACTCCACCCTGTTTTCACCAATCGAAGCCGTGTTGAATAGTCGTTCGCTTTGTGCCACTTCGTTTTGACCCCCTGGATGGCCCAGATTACCTCTCTCCCCGCACATTTGTTTTATCGCACCTCGCTTCTCGCTCCTCCCGGAGTTGCTGTCGTCGAGAATGTCTCTTACCTCTTTCGTTGGCTTTTAAGTCCGTCAACTGCATCAAAGCTTTTGGCCACGTTGGTTTTCTGAGTGTCTGCACACGCAGATGCAGTGTGGGAAGGGGGTGCGCGCGTGCCCGAACCTCAAGGTCGTGACGTGGGCTTCGTTTGGAACCCGCTACCACTCCTTTGTCTTGGCCTATTGGCCGGTGGGTACAAATGTGCCCCGGGAAAGACAACGTCATCAGAGTGGCGTCCGTTCGGACTCCCAAAGGGGTGTTTACCCGTCCGGTGAACAAGTTGGTGATCCTCCCTCCTCCTTAGTTATTCGTTTTGGCTCTGTCTTAGTTGTAGTTCTTAGTTATTTCTCTTGTCCTATCAAAAATTTCCCTTTTAGGTGGGCGGTTATGTTCGCGCCATTTTCCCGGCGCTATTTTGGTAGTTATATTTTTCTCTTAGCTATTGGTATTTCTTGTTTTGTATTCATAAATTGCACATATTGTTATCACCTGTTTTTAATTTCTGCCTATCAGACGTCATTTCCTGGTTTTTCTCGCGTTCGACTTTAGCAAGTATTTTTTCAATGCAGTTCGCCTCTAGCCTTCACTCGATGAAGTGCAAAGTTCTTTTCGTCTCCAATTCTCCCCGCTCGCACTCGCAACGCACGTGTCCGTTCTCCGGACATTGCACTCACTGTACGTACTCAAGTGCGTAGCCGCCTGCCGCGTCCGTCTTGGAATACAACGACGGTTTTCCGAGCTGCAGTCCTTGGTTCGACTTGCCTTCCCCCGGCATTCTCTAACTTCCTACTCATCTTTCCAAACTCGAGTTTCTTTATCCCTGTTCTCTCTCGCGGTGGGCTTAACATCTCCCCCCATCGTACCACCCCTGCACTGCCTCCTTCAGCCTACGTCAAGTTCGGGGTAAGTTCAGATCAAAATATATATACAGTCCATTATTCTCGGAGTTGAGCACCTCGGCTCGAACAACATAGCACAATCATTTCACATCCATTTCAACTCCATTCGTTGCTAGTGACTCCTAAAAAACATCTAATAACAAAAACATGATGTGAGGCCACAGCCCTCACAATGCATAATAATATTATGCCTTCTAAACTCAAACATACTCCCCCCGTTGATTGGAGATCAAAATACAAAGAAGTATTACATAAGACACTGAGTAGGGAGAGGAATTAAATGACGAATTGGTCTCTTCATCACGTTGCGACCTAATCGTATGTTTTGATATTGATACCTTCAGTTTGAAACAAGATAAAACATTTGTAAATGCAATTCTTGATAACTTGTTTTGCTCTGGGGATCCAATAATGCTGGCGCAATGATGCAGTTAACAATTGCGGACCAGCATGAAGTAGCTTGAGATGTTCAGAATTGATTATCAATTTAGTAAGATCAGGGTTTTTGGTGGCAGAATAAGTGGATGCTTGTTATCGTATGGAAGTTCTGAATTATTTAGTCTTCCACCGACTCGCAGGAACTTTTCATCATCTAAAAATGGATGAAGATTTAACAGTAAGCTTTTCTTTGAAACTTGACCGTTGTCTTGAAGCTCTTGAATTTCACGAAGGTAAACATCTTTTTGCACACATTTAATGCAAATTTTGAGAGCAGATTGCAGCTCCTCAGCAGATAGCACACCTGACTTTCTTGACATCGAATTCTTACAATTGAAGTTGAATCGCAAACAATACGCAACAAACGTGTGTCATTTTTCGAGAGTAAACGAGTATTTGGAAATAATCTCGGTTGTTACAGTTTTAGTAACTAACATGGTGTTGACAATTCTACGTTTTTCGGATATGAAATTGTCACTGTTCAATGATGGGACGGATGAGGGCCACGATTAGAGTAGGTTGCTTAGCCAGTCAGGTCCGTGCCACCATATATCAAGTTGTTTAAGTGTTTTAGGATCATTTTCCTCTTGAAATAAGATCTGCTGGATTGTGTTTGGAAATTACATGTTTTCCAATCCTTAACATTAGTGTATTCTTGAATTTTGGATACTCTGTTCGCAACAAATGTTTCCCATCGATTTGAAGACGAGGATAACCCATGATAGAAAAATGGTTGAATCCGTCCAAAGATGTATGCTGTGAATTTAAGGTTCAAGATTGGTAGTGTTTTTTGTAACCAGTTGCGCTAGTAACAATGCGCCAAAAAGTTCTAAACGGGCAGAGTAACCTTTTTTACGGGTGCTACTCTTGATTTGAGCACAGTAGATAAATACTAATTTCTTTTTGAACAGTGACCGACCTGAGATATAAACACGATCCATACGCTCGTTCTGATGCATTTTGAGAAACCATAAATCTTTATGTCTATGATTGGTGCTTTGCATAGAACTAATCGGCCCAATTTCAATGTTGTTGACAAGGGAAGTTGTTGGTGAAGCTTGTTCCATTCTATCAATAACTCTTGTGGTAGTCGATCATCCCAGTCTAGTTTATGAAGCCATAACTTCTGTAGAAATATCTTATGTAAAATCACTATTGGGCTGACAAGACCGAATGGATCAAATATCGACGCAATGATTGATGAAATCTTCCGTTTTGTAACATTCGTGGCAGACACTTGATCGTGCGAATATGAGAGCTTTTGTTGTGTACGAGAAAAACTTATCTGACTTCGGATTCCACAATAAACCAAGTGTTTTAACGCTGTCTGTGCGATCAAATTAAAAAGAGGTAACTGGGTTTCTCTGTACTCTGTAGGTATTGCTTCAAGTAACTCTGGACAGTTTGAACACCATTTTCTGAGTGGAATCCTCCACTATTTAATAGCATGGTCAGGTCATCTTGAATTTGAAGAGCATCCTAGATATTGTCACAGCCACTGAGCAAGTCATCAACGTAAAAGTCTCGTCCTAGCACTTCTGTAGCGCGAGGATAGCTGCTAGCTTCTTCTTCGGCAATTTGTTGTAAGCATCGTGTTGCCAAGCAGGGAGCTGCCGCTGTGCCGTAGGTGACTGTTGTACGCTCGTCACATTTGCCCGATTCTTCCGGCGCTGTTCTCCAGTGAATTCTTTGCTATCGAGTGTCCCGTGGATCTACGTTGACTTGACGATACATTTAGCAATGTCAGCTGTAAATGCAATTTGATGTGTTCTAAACCGTACCACGATTGACCACAAGTCTTGTTGAATAGTAGGACCCACCATCAGGATATCATTTAAGGATTTACCGTTCGTAGTTTTGGCTGAAGCGTCAAAAACAACTCGTGTCTTGGTTGTGGTGCTGGAAGCCTTAAACACAGGGATGATGAGGCAGATAGTGTACATTGTCAGAATGTACACTGAATCTGTCTGCACTTGTACTATGACCTAGCTTTTCGTTTTCTTCAAACTTTTGTATTCCATCGTGTTCTGTGTTTGTGCAGCGACCTTTCCAATTTTAAATCTGTAGCTTGCCTGATCGAATGAGTTACCAGTCTCATGACTGCCGAATGGAAGCTTACTACAATCTCCCTTTACTATTCCTTGTCACAGTTTGGGAAATGTCGCTCATTTTTTTCTTCGTCGGGTTTTTGGCTTTTGAGTGGACTTCCAGTTCCCAGAAACGTTTTCAGTTGCCGGATCAGACTGTCATGTTTGCAAGAAATGTGCGGGACAGATTTCCAGTAAGGGATCGCCACATACTTTTTGAACGTCCTGCAGTATCCAACCTAACTCTGTATCCTGTAGAATAGGATAATTATTCTCTAATCTTGACTTCTTCCAGGCCTTGAAGTGGAAAAAGATTCGCCCCTATCAACTATCAATCCTTCCTGGCTGGAAGAATGTGGGTCACTAAATCGATGTCAGGTATATTCCCTGTTCATGTTCAATCAACTATCTGGAGTCTGGCGTTTTGCGTGCAGAACTAAACATGACAAGTTAGCAATTGAAGTTGCTACTTTAGATTTCAGTTGGCATTTAAATATATGCTTTGATTCTGAGCTACGTTTTGATACCTGGAATTGAAATTGGTTTCTTATGTTTCCTTCAATCCTAATCGGTTGAATAAATCTTCAGTACAAAAGTTAGATTGACTTCCACTGTCTAAAGAGTTCTACACTCTTTTGAAGCTTGCCATTACCCAAACTTTTATGAGTACTATTGCGTTGAAGTAAACATTGATTGATATCCTTGGGAAACACAGCATGCGTTCTGAAACTGGTTTGAATTCCCTCGTGACCATTATCTGTGTTGTCCCCAACGGTTGCAGGATTAGAAATTCTCTGAACCATGTCAGAAGAACCCACGTTTTTCAAAATTAGAATTGTTAACAGAGTTATGATGTTTTTTGGGGTTTTCCACACTTTCGGCAACCTTTGAGTGGCATGACTTGACAACGTGCCCAGTGCGAAGACAGTTGAAGCATAACCTGTTATTTGTACACAATATTGTTTCTGAGCTAGGCTTAAGTTCCTGAACTCATCACATTTGTACAACGAATGTGATTCATTGCAACTCTGACATTTAGGTACAGTTGTGTTTTGTAGGCCCAGAAAAGTATGCATTAGACTTTCTATCGCTTGGATTGAATCTTCCCTTGACTTCAGCAGTAATGAACTTACGATCTGTACAATTACTGTTACTGAAGGGTTGAACGTTTTCTGAGCTTGTCTTCTGTGTTCAAGAAAAAGCGATGAAACTATCAAGTGATGGGAATGCTTGATCATTGAGAGTGAGTTCCCATTCTTTGCGTGTTTACTATCTAAACGTCTGGTGAAAGATGTAACAATATGACTTCTTCCAAAGGTGTTTCAATACTAAGGGCTTTAAGAGCATTTAGATTACTAGAAAACTGTGTTGATAAAACTGTAACAATTCAGTAGCAGATTCTTTTTTTACTGATTTAATATCGATCAACTCCTTAAGATGTTGAGATGCTATCAGCCTTTTATTTTGAAAACCGATTTTCCAATTTAAATTTTCCAAGCCACAGTGTAGTTATTCTCAGTCAGCGGCAAATTTTGAATCAATTCTTATGCTTGTCCTGTTAGAACAGATATCAGATAGTAGTACTTTTCTATAATGGCCACATCGTTGTTGTCGTGAACCATGGCTCTGAAGCTATCACTAAACGTTAGCCACTTTGTATAAGAGGGGCCGTCAAAACTAGGCAACTTTATAGACGGTAGGTTTACTTAGTCTTACTAGGCCTGCTGCGAGATGCGCCAATTGGGATTTATTGAGGGTCTAGGTCAACTAAGTGTTGTCTAGGTTTAAACAAGCCTGACATAGTTGCTCTAAGGGCATGAACCAGAGTTTAACGGTGATCCTCTCTCCTTCATGGTCTAAAGTTTTCATCGTGCAACTCTAGATTGGTTTGGACCTCATCAAACCTTTTCCAGGTTTCCAGTAACTGTTCAAGTCTAATTTGTATCTTATTGACATCCTGGGGATATGTCGAGACACTGACAAACGTCTGAATTCGTGAAATGGTAGCTTTATAAATACCTCTCTGCTTTACCCAAAACTTGATTTGTTTTTGTGTCCATGTTGAAAGGCTAAAGTAATAAATAGTTTGTCTGACCTGTTTTTTGCTGGTTGCTGACACTGTCGAAGCAAAGCAAACTCGTGATAAATCTGGCGCGGTTGGACCAATGAATAAAACTGGTAGGCTTATTTAAATGTGGACTGTATAATTCTTTCTTTATTTGAATTAATTTATACTTTCAAAAACATAGCACAATCATTTCACATCCATTTCAACTCCATTCGTTGCTAGTGACTCCTAAAAAACATCTAATAACAAAAACATGATGTGAGGCCACAGCCCTCACAATGCATAATAATATTATGCCTTCTAAACTCAAACAGTACGTTTAAGAACTGAATTTTGTGTAAGTTTTTATTTTGTTTTCTCACTTTATAAAGAAATGGTATCTAATAAAGGCGCTAGTGGTAAAATGTATTATAATTAAGTTAAAATAATAATGATAAAAAAAGAATTTAGATAATAAAAAAATATGGAAAGTTTAATTACTTCGAATAATGGTTTAAAAAAAGTTTGTCGACGTCATATCGAAGGTTAAGAACCAATAACTTCTTTCACCATTTAAAGTGAACAACAAGTAAGATATCTGCATTAATGAAATTAAGTTTTTTGGATTAAGAGCACGCCAACGGTTAGGTCATAGTTCACCACTGTAGACTAGGTTGATATGGGGAAGGGGCCAATGATGGTCAGAACCAGCCACGGGTATGGTGGGAAAAGGGAGTGTTCTTACGCCGTTGTCTTCACCGTCTTTACCATTATTCGTGTTGTCAATGTCGTGGTCGTCGGGGAGGTCGTCAAGGCAAGGGAGAACCCGACGACGACTGCCGGAGCTCGCCTCTAGTTTTGGGAAACAATATACTCCCCTTACAAACTGATTTTTAAGAGGTGGTCTTTATCTCTTTCCTCGCCTTGTACGATTATCAGAGCCATATGCTCTGTGAGACTGGGCCAATTCTATTCCGAGCCCAGACGGGGTCATGCTGGTCAGAACCAGCCACGGGAAGTGGAGGAAAGGGGAGGTTCTCACGTCGCGTTCGTCATAGTCTTTGTCATCTTTCATGGTGTCATGTTCGTCGTTATCAGAAAGGTAGTCAAGGGAATGGGAAGAGGCCACCGACGATGACCGCCAGATCTCGTTTCGTGGAGTTACTCCCCTACGGATTATTTTTTTAAGTGGATTTTTCCTTTTGCATCGCCTTGTTAGTTTAGCATAGCCATGCACTGGGCCAATTCAATCCCTGATCCAGACGGAGGGACTACCACCAGAACTCGCCTCCAGTTTCGTGGATTATTATTGTAGAACAAAATATGTAATTCACCTGATAATTCAGATTGTTTTAAGCTAAATTCAGACACAACAGTCAAACCTTCTAAATAGTAAATAACTATTGAAGTGTGGGAGCGAGTAACATTCCTTGGCGTGAGAAGCCACGCACCACATTCCTAAACGCACACAACATTTTAGCCGAAGAGGACTTTGCACAACCAGACAAAACTAGTTTATAAACTGAACTGGTAATCTGCAGCTCCAGTCGAGTCCCGAGGAGGGGGTTCATCACCAACCAGGAACAAGGGCAGCTCCAGCTGAGAACACAGACACGTGCAAACGGCCAAGTTCGAACGACGACGTGAGAACCTAGGGCGCTTCAACCGGTAAGGTCATATTGCGCCGCCTGTGATAGACAAAGTTAAAAAAATAAGTTGCTTTGTGTGTTTTTTCATTTTAATGTTGTTTTAAATGAAATGAGAATGATAAGAGATGATTAGTGATGGTAAAAGAAAAAAATAGGCAATAGAAAAGTAGTCATATAGTGTATGTAGTCATATAATAGTCAAATGATTCAACAATTTTTTAAAAGTTAAATCTAATTTAATAATGGGCGCGTCAACCGTTAGGTCATAATGCACCACTCTAGCCTGGGGGATATGGGGAGGAGGGGCCCATGCTGGTCAGAACCAGCCACGGGAAGGGGAGGAAAGGGGGTTCTCACGTCGCGGTCGTCATCGTCTTCGTCATCGTTCGTTGTGTCACTGTCATAGTCGTCTGGAAGTTCGTCACGGGATACGGGACGTGTCCCCAACGACGATTGCCAGAGCTCGCCTCTAGTTTCGCGGAGTATAATACTCCCCTACACTCTAGTTGATGTTTGGGAGATGTACTTTTCCGCTTCCCTCGCCTACGTTTAGCCTCGCCCTGCTCTGGAGCCAGCTCTCCCCCGGCCCCCAGGGGGGAACTTCTTTTGACGGGTGACTTGTTGTCCCAAACTCAAAACCGAGGAATATATTATGAGCATTAACCCACACTGCTCGGGAGCCACTCTACCCGGGGGCCCGGGCGGGGAACTTCTTTTTGCGGGGTGACTTGTTTGTGCCAATCAGAACACGAGGAATATATTATGAGACAAACAGCCTCCCCTGTTGGAGCTAGCTCTCCCCCGGGCCCAGGCGGGGAACTTCTTTTAAGAGGTGATTTTTGGCCAACTCAGAACACGAGGAATTATTATGAGCACTTACAGCCAGCCTGCTCTGGAGCTAGCTCTCCCCCCGGGCCCAGGCGGGAACTTTTGTTAAAGAGGTGACTTTTTGGGCCCAACTCAGAACACGGGGGGAATATATTTGAGCATAACAGCCTAGCCTTGTTTGGGGGCCCAGCTCTCCCGGGCCCAGGGGGGGAACTTCTTGTTGAAGAGGGACTTTTTGTCCCAAACTCAAACACGAGGAATATTTTTTGAGCACTTACAGCCCCCCAAAGTGTTTAAAAACCAACTTAGTACCTCAAAAAGAAAAAATTTACAACCTTTATCACGTGTTGAGGGGTGATAATTTGCAGCTTGAAATAAAGTTTTTTGATACTTTAAATAAATGTATCTCGTTTAACAATTTGATAACGATTTTCTAGTTTTTTTTTTACGCCAAATAATTTTTAAACTCAATTTAGGGCTGGAAATATTGGGTTGTCAGGTTCACGTTATAGTTTTAGTAAAGTACATAGTTTAATGAAAGGAAACGATGAAGGAAAACACAATCATAGAAACGATCACATCAATAGAGTATATAATTTGTATGTTTGCTATTCAAAAAAACGTAATAAAATTTTCAAAAATAATTTTTAAACGCAAGGAGGGGGCGAAAACAGAAATAGGGCGTTTTAACCGGTTGGGTCTATTGTCCCCGTGGAACTTTTCGTGAAATAATGAAATGATTTTTTGGTGGTTTTTATGTTTCTAGGGAAAACGCTTAAGTCCCCCGCGTTGTTATGAGCGTAATTGGGCATTTAGCTGCCCTGTGTTATTTCGAATTTTGTTGTTCTGTGGCAAAACATACTTAGTTTAAATTTTTTTTAAATTAAAATTAAAAAAAAATTAAAAATTAAATTTTTTTTTTTTTTTTTTTTAATTAATCGCTAATTGTAAAAAAATCGTAAAATTGGGATTTTTATAAGAATAATTCTCGATTTCGCTCAAATTTCCTAAAAATTAAATTTATAAAAAAAGGTTTGCGAAAAAATGTTACGATTTGATAAAAACAGTAGTGTTATAAGTCAAAGAGGTTTTTTAAAAAAGAAAAAACCTGTAAAATTTTGATTTTTTTGATAATATTTTTTCAATTTCGCCAAATTTTACAAAAATATCTAAATTCAATAATAAAGGTTTGTGCAAAAATCATTAAAAATCGGATAAAACATGTAGGGTTATAAGGGGCGAAGAAATTTTTTAAAAAATTGAAAAAAATCGTAAAAATTTCGATTTTCATGAGAAAAAATTTCCATTTCCTCAAAAAAAGTGGGAGTTCTAAGTTCAGAGATTTCAAGGCCCTCCATAAAATTTCATCGCAATGGATTATCGGTTTTTGCCGGAATCGTTGGACAAACAGACAAAAAAACAAAAAGAAAAAAAAAAAAAAAAAAAAAAAAAACATTCCGGATTTTTTTTTTCCCCCTGGTGAAATGGAATCTTCGCTTTGCTCACCATAATGTGTAGTATTCTGAGTTTATAAAAGAAAAGAAATTATAAGAGCTAGAAGTTAAGCAACACATTAATTTATACATATTGATATCGTAGTTGTTTGAAGTTTTCCGAAAAACTTTCGCGTCTCTTATCTCTATGCGATTATTATTATTATATTATTATTATATATTATGATCTATGCGATCTATGATTCTATACGATTCTTGCCAACAGGAGGGAGCGGTTCGCCCCCTCTTGCTGGCAAGAATCGTACAGAAGGTCTCAAAGTTAATTTATATTGAGGGCGTTCCTACGGTTAGGTCATAATGCGCTACTGTAGCCTAGGGTTTGTGGGGAGGAACGTCCCATGCTGGTCAGAACCAGCCACGGGTAGGGAGAGGCAGAGGGGGTTCTCACGTCGTGGTCGTCATTGTCTTTGTAATCGTTCGTGTTGTTATAGTCGTCGTCGTAGGGGTGCATGGTCGTCAAGGGGAGAAGGAGCGGTCTCAGACGACGAATGCCAGAGCTCGCCTCTAGTTCCGTGGAGAAACATACTCCCCTTCATGTATTTATATATTTAGTAGAGCATAGTATTAATATTGTTATTCCTTGCAGGCTTCAATGTGCGTAGCCCACACAGTCACATCAGGTGACCGCATACAGGAACAGAATGTCGTGTTTTATGACCCCCAAACCTTATTATTTACTATAATTCAGAAAAAAAAGTCCGCCCCAACCTGAAAAAAAATGAAAATTTCTGATTTGTAGTAAATAATAACAATTACACCTACGGGAGTGTTTCCCGACAAACCAAATCGAGAAATAAACCCACAAAACTATTTGCAAAGCCACAATACTAAAGATTCTTTCGAGTTCATTTTATTTTCAGGGATTGGTCAATACCTATATTAATAAGTGTTGCAAATAATTACAGTGAAATAAATGTAGTCTCATAGTCACTTGGATCACATGTTACAGCACACAACAAAACGATCCAATGTTGACTTGAGAAACTAGGGCGCTCCAACCGGCTAGGTCATATTGCGCCGCCTGTGATAATGAAAGTTGAAGAGATCAGTTAATGCAGGTATGTTTGATGATTAGATTGTTTTCTTAGTGTATAAATAACAAAATAAACTGATTATGATGATAGTAATAGCCAAATAAAAGTTATATATGCGAATGAAAATAAAGAAATTAAAGAAATGTGTATGTGAATTAAATTTCGTTAAATAGATTACTATGGATGAGAAATTTAGAGAGTTTGTCGCCGTTATCATATGATAGAAGTTCTTCATATGATTGGAAGAGATCAAACTACGTGCGCAAGGCATCATGTTTGGTACAGTCTGCTAGCATATGATGTACAGTTAAAGGTGCATCACATGTGTCACATATGGGAATACCCTTTTTTCTGGTTAAGAGATATCCGTGAGTTAGACGTGTGTGGCCTATTCGAAGTTTAGACAATACCACCTCTTCTCTACGTGAGAGTCGAGACGAAGTGGACGAATAATTTTAGTCAGTGAAGGCATCACACTACGCAATTTGTTATTTTGCAACACATCTCACGCCGTGGTTATCATCGACTTTGTCATCGTTTGTGTTGTCATGGTCGTCGTCGTCGTCGTCGTGTGGTCGTCATGGGAATGGGGACGGGTTACCGAAGACGAATGCCAGAGATCGCCTCTAGTTTCGGGGAGTTATGTTACTCGTTCAACAATTAAAGGTACCGCATACACCAAGGTGTTGAAACAACTTGTGTCAAAAGTAGGTCTTATTTAGTTTAGTTCATATACGAACATCTTTCGTTATACTATTAACGACGAATTGAGAAACTACAGCACTTAACCGGGAAGGTCATACTGTGCCGCCTGTGACATTGTAAGTTACTGAGGTGAGTTAATAATGGATTTGATTATTATATGGTTTTCTATGAGTAAGAATTGACAGAGATGAACCGAGGAAAATAAATTAAGAGTAAATACACATGAAAACAACGAATACAAACAAATTGGCGCTAACATAATGTCATCATAACTTTTATCCTTATAATATGGCATCAATAACTTATTTATAATAAAATATCGATTCCTTGGTTTTTGAATAACGACGACGTGAGAAACTAGGGCGCTTCAACCGGTTAAGTCTCATTTAATGGTGTTTTTAACGATTATAATATGATAAAAGGTATTCAGGTATTCCGGGACCTAAACATTGTTAACCTGCCTTGTCTATATTTTAGAAGTTTTAAAACTTGTTAAAGGGAACCTCGGCAAGTTCAAAGAGGTGAAGCAAATTCATGGCAACGCTACGAGAACCGCTGGCCGCATAGCTGTGGATCGCCGTCGTCTTACAACCACATCCTTGGGACCATACCAAATTAGTCGGAAACTATATAACACTCTGCCTGGTCAAATCAAGAACATTGAAGATAAAAAGAAGTTCAATGAGGGAGTGTACGGGTTGCTGCTTCATAAGGGTTATTATAGTGTGGGTGAGTTCCTACTCGATAAGCAGCCCTAGTTGCTGGGTTTAGTACTAGGTCAGAGCAAGAGGATGGATGTTTGTTTGTGTTTTATAATAATTTGTTTTAAATTTACACTGTTGACATCTACATTACCCGTCTGCTATGAGACATATGGGTTTTGTTCTGTATGCTTGAAAAATAAATCAATACATAAATAAATTAAATGCTCTTCATGTATTGATAGAGATTAAACTGCGATTTATTTTTCAACACAGAAATCAGAAATATTGTCGATTTTTGAGTGATTATATTCACAATTTCCAACCCTGTATGAAAAAAAAAGTATTATTGAGGATTGATAATTTGTAAGATTTGACTTAACTTAAATATCTATGATTGTATTACTTAAGTTGTAACTTTATTTCTACAAATAAACACTACATTACCTCAATTGCATGTATAGCAGAAACAAGGTCGAATAAATTAATAGTTCCATCTTTGTTTAGATTACATTGATTATGGGTGCGTCAACCGTTAGGGTGTAATGCGCCACTCTAGATAAGGGTGTGTATACTTAAAAACCCTGTGACTCGAGAAGTAAGACCACGTGAGAAACTGCAGGGCGCTTCAACCGGGTAGGTCATATTGAGCCGCCTGCAATATTGTTAGTTAATAAATTGAGTTTGTTTCTTGCTTCAAGTTTAAACTAAATAAAGCAGTGAAAGTGATAAGAGGTTTGTATTGTGTTTGTGTATGAAATGCGTAGATAGTTTGCCGACGTTGTCCATTATGTGAGAAAAATTCTTCATGTGATTGAGAGAGATTAACATGTGAGCTCTAATAATAACATCAGGTATATTCTGCAACATATGTCGCATCCAGGAACAATCTATATGGGTATCCCAGGGACATCATTAACCGTAAACCAAAAATCAAGTAAGAACGTGTTCAGCCTAAAGCATATGCTCATATTCATTATCATAAAGGTCTTTCAGAATCTATTCGAAGTATTGGATCAAAATTCAATATTCAAACATCTTTTAAATCAGTTAAAACCATTAGAAGCCACTTGCAAAAAACTAAACCTGTAAATGATATCCAAATGAACAAGGGTTGTGTTTACGAGATTCCTTGCGGAAACTGTGATGCCGTATACATAGGAGAAACCGGACGTCCTATGCATGTTCGAGTTAATGAGCATAGGGAAAACATTGAGAAGTCAGATGGCTGTTATATTATGTCATCGAAACTAGTAGAACATGCATGGGACAAGGTTCAAAAAACGGAAATTGAAAGAGGCAGCTTTGATAACATTAAAATACACTTGTATAAGCCAGCCGAGTACCTATTTTCCCCCTATGTGGATTCCTTTAGTAAATACTAAGAAATAGCCTTTTTGTTTGTATCCCTTTGATTTTGTCAACTTCCATGTGTGAAATGTTAAATTTTATCGGCCTTGGCTATTGTCTTTGTTTGTTTTGATATACTTTTGAAAATATGATTATTTGATTTTCACAAGAAACCTGAGGACGGAAAAAAAGTCATTTCCGAAACGTTATTATTTAATAAAATTAAATAGAGTTATTTCCACTAAAGTGTTTTAAATATTATAATGAACTCTACTAACTTTAAAACTAAAAATATATAACCTTGTTGTAAGACATCAGTGAGTAAGACGTTTTAGTTGTTACCTATCTACTATCTTTGCACGGAGCTGTACAAGCCGCAACTCTGCGTACGCGACCGTTGCGTTGGCTACAGCGGAAGTAGCGCAGACTCGTACGACGACGACGTGAGGCGAATCTAAGACATGACATTTCTGAAGAAGCTCTTGGACGTTCCCTTCACAATTCCAATAGACGGATATTTTCAGAGGTTCAATGACTGTAACGAAGACACAGAATGTTGCTTAAAGGTTTAATAATGCTGAAAATGAGCGTCAAGTGTATGACGACGTTCGAAACTAGGGCACTTCAACCGGTTAGGTCATATTAAGCCGCTTGTGATATTATAAGTTGATTTTTTAGTTTATTTGGATTAAGGATTCGTCAACTGTTATGTTATAATGCACCACTCGATCCTATAGGGGATGTGGGGAGGAAAGTCTCATGCTGGTATGAGGGGTTTCTCACGCGTCGCGGTCGTCATCGTCTTTGTCATCGTGCGTGGTGTCATGGTCGTCTTCGTTGGGGAGGTTCAAGGGGAGGGAGGTGTCCCCGACGACGACTGCCAGAGCGACGGAACTGATGATGATAAGCACCAAACTAACGAACTTTGCAACGAGTATCACGGAGCCAGTGGAAATCTCTACCGCGCCTCGGATATCATTCATAATAAAATGTTTTACGGATATGAAACACAGCTCTCAGGAAAACAACACCGGTCTTGTCTCAAGGAAAATGCGAAACTCTGTTATATTGGTTTCCATTCCAAGAACTTTGAGATATTATGACGAGAGCAACCGTACTATGATACGACGTGAGAAACTAGGGCGCTGCAACCGGGTAGGTTGCAGCAGCTGTTGAGGAATCCTCGGTAAAAATGTTTAGAAGGTGTTTGGAGGATATTGATTTGGATCTGATGTAGATTTGATTTCATTGATGTTTGATGTTGCTTTGATGATGGTGTCTTAGATGTAATACCTATAAGATATGAAGAAAAATGAATGTGAATGTTATATTTTTGTACAATTTTAAAATGTTAATTTTAGGAACTTGCCACCATGTAACCACATATTTGCAAGGATAATAAAATATAAAATATATTGCACCGCCTGTGATGTTGTATGTGTAAGATTAATGAGAGCTTGTTTTGTATAAAGTTTTCTTAGTTTGTTAAAGAAAAGAAAATGATAAGGGTGATTTGATTTGATTAAAAATGAAGGATTTTACTGACTTTTTTTATGAATTTAAATGAGGATTTAGAAAGTTTGTCTCCGTTGTGATGAATGATAAAAGTTCTTCATATGGTTGGGAGGGATCAAGTTTTTTGCGCAAGGCTTCATATATTTTACCTTCGGATTTAAAGTTTCAATCCGTTTCTCGATTTGCGTCAGACATTTTTATAAATGTTTTAAAGAATCAAGAGAAAATGAACACGACACAATATTTCGTATTTTAAGTCTACCCAATCAGTTACTTAACTGATTTTCAGCAAGGGAAAATTGTTTTAACTTTTAAAGCTTACCAGGCCAACCCTGTCGACGCTGCCACCACCGACGAGCGAGCATTGTCCAAGCACAGACCGGTATTTTAAACAGGAAACACCGACCCAACTTGTTGGACACGATTCCAACCGCGGGCGATCCCAGGATCAACAAGGCTAATAACAGAGAGAACCAAGAAAACACTCCCCCCCTCCCTCCCCCCACCCTTCCCCACTATAGCACACACACGGTGTCATTTATTGTACAAAGCTCCAAAATCTGCCCCCCCCCCCCCCCCAACACCTTATTAATGAAACTTACCTTTTGAAGTCAATCGATCATTGTCAAGTCCATTTCCATAGCACATTACATTCCTAGCCAGTCTATAATGCCGTCCGCGGTGGCACATGTGATTAGGGCGCTGGTCTCAAGCGTATGGCACTACGAGGACGTGGGTTCGTATCCCGCATACACATTATGATGTTTTAGTAACCGTCCTCCATCGTCATCTATCACCACTCATCGTCCCGAATAGCCTTAGTGCATTAATATGAGACTTTAAGAAACAGAAATCATCAATGTTTAAATCGTCACTATAACCCTAGCTTCCCATACAACGACAATCTCACACGATTTAACACTTAAAACTGTCGCGACTCGCGACAACCCTAGCTGCACGCATACTAACACAGCACAGTCCAGTAAGCACCATAGCAATGTCGTATTATTCAGTATATCGTCCCGATAAACCTTGTTACACGCACGCTACTACAATAGCACACTGTCTATCACTTATCGTCGCACTAGACCTAGCTGCACGAACACATATATACACGGTATAACACTAGACATCGTCGCGCTAGCTCTAGCTGCGACCTCCCTCGCCCGTGGAAGGTTCGTTACTGACTCTACGAAGCCTATACTTGTCAGATTGCCGGTGCATCAGTGAGTCATGTGCTGCACTCTGCCCGGTAGAATGCACAATGCACAGGCCCAGTTCGTATCGGAGGGAACTTTTTTCTACTTTTTATGAAGTGCATCCCGAGCTCAAATTTGTTTAATTAGCTGTTTACTTATCCATGGAGGGCGCCGTATATCTTGTAACCGTGGGAAATGGCTTGGTTTACACACCACCAGAAGTTTTCACACTTATCCGCCCACATGTGTTCAATTGAGTTATCCAAAGAACAAGAAGGTAAGTGTTTTGCGAATAAAGATTGAAGGAGATCCCATTGAACTTTTTTATAGTTAAGAACATCTACATTAAACCTCTTAATTTTCAGAAGTGCCAGTTCAAAAGTGTTTTTGTTAATTTAGATTAAAGACGCGTCGACCGTTAGGTCATAATGCAGCACTCTAACCTATGGGGGGGGAGGAGGGGCTCATGCTGGTCAGAACCAGCCACGGGTAAGGGGAGTAAAGGGGGTTCTCACGTCGCGGTCGTCATTGTCTTCGTCATCGTTCGTGGTGTCATTGTCGTCATCGTCGTCGAGGGGTTGTCAAGGGAAGGGGGCAAGGTACCCGATGACGATAGCCTGAGCTCGCCTCTATTTTTGGGAAGAAAAATACCACCCTTCATACTAGCTGATGTTCGCGAGGTGGACTCTTTCTCTTGAATCGTCTTGAACGATCAGCAGAATGCTCGGAGTCGAGGCCAAGTCTACCATGTGTTTTAAAACCTATTTCAAACCTTCATGTATCATGAGTTCTAGTGTTGTGTGTTGGCAAGAACAGGGAAGTCTCATGAGTTCCCGATATTGACAATCTAGTATATTGAACAGAAAGATATTCATTTAAAATCGTCACTACAGAAAGATCAAGTAATTTAATCAATTGTGACTTTAAATGTCAACAATGTTTCACGTTTTCTCTGCGCATCGTTTTAAATGAATTCAACGCATGCTCAATAAAATAATAAATACAACTGTATTTTAAGAGAACCCAAACACACATAACAAAAACTTGTAGAAATACAGCCAAACCTTACACACTCAAAAGAAATGAGATCTAAAAAAAGGGCCAAGCTCATCTACCCTTCCACATTTGCGCATTCTTAATTCATAAACGTACAGTGTCCCATAACAGCATCCTCGAAAAGCTTGGCAAAATAGAATTTGCGATTATTAATTTAAACGAAATAGTTCATCCAAGTTCTTTTTTCTAATTAATTAAAACGTAATAACATGCAAATTTTATTTTGCCAAGCTTTTCGAGGATGCTGTTATGGGACACTGTACGTTTATGAATTAAGAATGCGCAAATGTGGAAGGGTAGATGAGCTTGGCCCTTTTTTTAGATCTCATTTCTTTTGAGTGTGTAAGGTTTGGCTGTATTTCTACAAGTTTTTGTTATGTGTGTGATCTCATTACTTTTTCAAGTTCCATTGCAAAATTATATGTTAAAATATAATAATTTTATCAAAGTTGATTTAATTTCTATGGTATTAGCAATAACAATATAGGATGTAAAATATCTAGACCCGGATTCATGTACATCCTGGGTATAGGTGGTATAACCATGGTATAACGACGGTATAAGGACTGGACCCCAATTCTTGAGTTCGTGGGAGATGACTGTTGAAAACGCAATTTGAAAACGAAGTCGTTTTCGTTTGACACTTTAAAAAGATATGCGTATAGCAAAGAGCTCGAAAAAGTTCTATATTTATTCTAGATGGCAGTGCCTTCATAAACGCCAATCGAAAGACGAGTTGCGTGAAATGATTTGATTGTTGCAATTATGTAAACAAACAGATGAGCAAGCGCATATTATTTTGACACCTTGCTTCGACATTGTGTTTGTGTGTATTGTGTGACAGAACTATGTTGTGCTGGCCTAGGGTTGGCTAGGCTTGCCAAACATGTAATGTAAGTAATAATTTTATCTAGTCCTATAGCCTAATGGAACTTTAGACCTACACTGTTGTATTATAAATAATTTTCTACATCTGGGCCTAGGTCAGGGACGGTTTCTGATTTGTTTTATGAGAGTATAATGACAACTTTTCTCATTTCACACATTGAAGCAAAATTTAAAATGTCCGCCATTTGTTTACGTATCGCACTTTCCCGCCGTACTCTGCTTATACCGTCAACAAGTGTCAAGTAACTATGGTTACTTGTTGATTGTATAAGGCTTATTTTAAAACCTTTATTTGGAAGCCTTCCAACAAACTTTTTCAACTTTTTTTTTCAAAAGAGACTATAATACTATAACCTTAATGTCCATGTAAAATATGAACATTGTAGTCCCACCCGTCTGGTCAGAATCGCGGGCCGACGTATTAGATGTAAGTAGCAGTAGTAGCAGTAGGAGTAGCTAACATCCTTAAAGTGATTTTGAGCATGTTTCAAGCCATTTTTTCACCAAGAAGGAATGGTCGTACCCCAATAAAATTTGGCATGTGTTGTCAGGTACCTAAATCCCCTCGATTGTGATAGTTTTCAAGTTCACATCACGTTACATGACGGCTGGGTAACACCTCGAAATCACCCCAACTCTGCTTGGTGTATAAGGTGCTTGAGTGTGTAGCGCACCGCGGCTTGGCTGCGGCGCCCTAACGGGCACCTAGATCAGGCACAGATATGATTTTCAGTAGGGGACAATTTATTTAACAATGACCAACACAAGAATTTATTATGTGCCTCGTTGCTAGGGCGCCTCTTAAGTCACCGTTTACAAATTCCTAAACCAAGAACTGATGAACTTCAGTCCAAATCAGAAATTAACAACATTCTGACTCTAGATAGACCTACTCTTACGACTGACTTAAGACGACGTGAGAAACTAGGGTGCTTCAACCAGTTAGATCATATTGCGCCGCCTGTGATATTATAAGGTAATAAAATAAGTTTATGATGTGTTTTATGAATCATTGTTTTCTAAGTTTATAAAAGTAAGGAGATGATCGTGATAAAAACCGAAAATGTATAAAATTGAATATAACAAATTATATTTATTTATGTTCTTGATCGGCTTTAGATTTAATGTCCACCACTGAAAACAAGTTCGGAGACTGAGTGGGTAGACTCTAAAACGAATGTTTTAATTTAAAACTATCGGGGGCCAGCCACAGACCAGTAGTGAGACTGGACACTGCAATATTGGTTGTCTTCGTTTATTTGGATTAAGGATGCGTCAAACATTACGCTCAACGCAAGCCTATGGGATATGGGGAGGAAAGTCCCATTCTAGCCTGAACCAGCGACGGGTCAAGGGAGGAATTGGATGTTATGACGTCGCAGTCGTCATCGTCTTTGTTATCGTTGGTGTTGTCATGGTCATGATCGTCGGGGACGTCCTCAAAGGACATAGGAATGTTTCCCGACGACGAATGCCAGAACTCGCCTCTAGTTTCGTAGAGTAATATACTTCCATCTTACTAGCAGACGTTTGCGAGATGGACTTCATCTCTTCCCTCGCCTTTTACGATGTTACATGCTCTGGGGCAAATTCTACCCCGAGCTCAGGGTGGTTTATCCAATTGAACCAAGACCTATGGCACATCGTGATTCTTGCTTTAAATAAGTAAATTGTATTTAGAGTCTACCCACTCAGTTATATAACTGATTTTCAGTGGGGGACAGTAAATCAAAGCGACTAAGCCTACACTGTATGCCCCGACGCAATCGACGAGTGAGCGATAACCAACCACAGATCGATATTTTTAATAGGATATATAGCAATCAGTGGTATGGACAGTGCGAACACCCGCGTATCGACGCCAGAATCAACAAGGCCGATTCAGAACAACTCTGAATTTATTATTTGCTTCGTTGCTAGGACGGCTCCAAAGTCACCGTTTACAAATTCTTAAGACAGGAACTGATGGACTATTAGACCAAATCAGAAGTTATAAAACTTCTGACTTTGGCGTTAATCGAACCCTGGACCTTCTGCATTGGAAACAGATATGCTAACAACAAGACCAACGAGCCATTTGGCCTACCTATAATCCAAGACAGAGATTGCAGTAGTTTTTAGTTTATTGTATGAAGGACGTGTCAACCTCTAGGTCAAAATTTAACTCTATAACCTTAGGGTTATGGGGTGGTAAGTCCCATGCTGGTCAGAACCAGCCACGGGTAAGGGAAGGAAAGGTCTTTGTCATCGTTCATGAAGTAACAAATTATTCATCATAGACCTGCTTTATAAATAGTCTTGGTCTATTTGGTCCAAGAGTGAGTCAATCATTTGGTCTACATATTGCTCCACGCTAGCCCAGGGAATATGGGGAAGCCACTAGCGTCCTGGACAAAATCAGCCATGGGTAGGTTTAGAAAGGGGTAAAATAGAGTTCAAACTGATATTAGGTCAATTCTGGCTACCCTAGCCATAGACGACTCGAGAGACAATTGCCAACCTAGTGCAGAAACTGCCAGCCTTCCTTGTAGCCTAGCTGTTTAGCTAGGCTCCTACCAATCATGCCGTCGAGGCCAGGCCTGCAGTATACAACAAAATCAAATCCATCATAGACAGGTCAGCCTTATTACGATTAGCAGAGCCATGCTCATGGGCCAATCATACCCCGGGCCCAGACGGGATAGGTTGATTTAACAATCGATTATATTTATTGATATTTACCTGCCGGAAAGGCAGGAAGGCCTTTGAAGGTTATGTATGACCTTCTTATTCTAAGACAAGAACAATTAT
The DNA here is from genome assembly GCA_024449915.1 of Sweltsa coloradensis. Taxonomy (NCBI): domain Eukaryota; kingdom Metazoa; phylum Arthropoda; class Insecta; order Plecoptera; family Chloroperlidae; genus Sweltsa; species Sweltsa coloradensis. The sequence continues at coordinate 53,572 of JAMZAV010003205.1, read as the reverse complement.
TTAATTATTTCAAGTAAACGACAGAAAAGGCGCTCCTGTGGCGATAATGGTGCAGATATTTAATACACATACAAACACAATATTAACAATTTCCTCAATGTCTGACGGCGAAGAAGAGGGAACATCAAGGATTTTTGAAGATGTCAGCATCTTTATGTTTGACCGCAATTACGTAAACTGCAATCGGACAGTAAATATATCAGGCCTGAGATGGAGGACCCCAATAAAAGTACCGTCTATGATAGAATACGACAAGAGGATTTAGGACGCGTCGACCAAATAGGTTATTGTGTTCCTCCCATAATAACTAAAGTTAAGAAAGTGATTGGTATTCAAAATCAAGTATTTAGTAGCATTTGTGTCTCATTTATTTATTTACAAATTTGTGTATGTTGCCGTTGAAATTATTTACTGAAATTGTTGAAATTTATTTGTATTAATGGTCTTTTAACAGTTAAATGTTATTAAGGACGCGCCCATTACAGCCTAGGAGGTATGGAGAGAAGGAGCCCATACTGTTCAGAACCAGCCACGGGTTGGGAGAGAGGGGTTGGGAGTTTCATGTCGTGGTGTCATCGTCATCGTCATCGGCCAGGTCGTTTTGCAGAGCTCGCTTCTAGTTTCGGGGAGAAATATGCTGCTACCCTTGTTACTAGCTGCTGTTTGCTAGGTGGACTTTTTCTCTTGAATCGCCCCCTACGATAAGCAGAGCCATGCTCTGGGCCAGATTCTATCCCCGGGCCCAGACTGAATGTTTCTGATATCGTGGTCGTCAATGTTTTCGTCATCGTTCGTGGTGTCATGGTCGTCGTTGACCGGGATACCGTCTAAGGAAATAAGAAGGGTCCTCGACGGCGAGAGCCAGAGCTCGCCTCTGGTTTTGCATTTCTCATGTAGCCTATGTTCTCATTAGTTTTGGCCTTTAAAATTACCTAAACAGCCCCCAAAAAAATGGTAGAATTTAAAACAAAAACATTATTTTCACTGCGGAAACATCATAATTAATTGTCATTAATACAAAATTGCACGTTAGATTTGGTTTATTTGGATTAAGGACGCGTCAACCGTTAGGTCATAATGCACCACTCTAGCCTAAGGGGGGGGGGAAAGGGCGGATCCAGGGTTCCAGTGAGGGGAGGGGGCGCACTGGGGGGTTTGGGGGGTAATTGACTGAAAAATTTGTACTATTTAAAATATATATATATTTACTTTCTTTAAAAAAAAAAAACACCACATTTCAAATGATAGTCAATTTTTTTGTTTTGCCCAACAAATTTATTCATAACACATTCAACACACACCTCAATATCTCTATGGACGTTCATAAGCTGCATATAGGCTCAAAGCTAGACTTCAGATCTGAATCTGATACTTTGTCCAAGTTTGTTGGTATAAGAACGTTCAATTTGTAACAATCAACTTAATCATCTGAAAATCTGTCTTTTATATCTACAATGATATTGTCTAGGATTGGAATGTAAACAGATCTTTCCCAATTCTTTATTTTTCGTTCACGATTGTCATTGATGTTGATGGATTTTTTATGGATAGTTTCACCTTTTTATTCGATCTGTACTAGTCTTGAGATTCGAACTTATACATCCATCGTCTCCATAGTTTTTTCAGCAGCTTCAGAAAGCAATGTAAATAACTGCTGAGAAACTGCTTTGGTTAAAAGAACTTTTATTGTGTGTGTTATTTTTTCTTTGATTTTTTTCTTTTCATATATCTATAGATTCAAGTTGAAGACATTTACAGCTAGAACAACAGTAGCATCTGTTAAGTTATATCACAAATGCAGTGCATAGTTATTATAAAGTCACATGTAGAAATTGAACATAACAAGATTGACTCATGCCGTTCTACCATTGAGTATATAACCATTCCATAGTCAAAGGTTCTACCCAACGTGTCTCGCAGTGTCCCCGCGTTTGATGGCCTAACACTTAAAAAAAAAAAAAATCATTTTCCTGAAGAGTTAAGTAAAACGTGATCTCTTTCACAGTACCTATAGCATTTCGCACATTTTGTCGGCGGGTTTGGGGGGGTCGGCGGATGTGTGTTTGCGGGTCTACCTATACAGTATAGACCCGTGCAGCCACAATCCTATGCATAGGAGTGAAAGCAAAAGATACGCGTGTTTATGTTTTAGTTTGAATTTGTATTATTGTTTTGTTTTGTGAGGGGGGGCGCGCGCCCCCCCCTGGATCCGCCCCTGGGGGGGGGGGAGCCCATGCTGGTCAGAACCAGCCACGGGTAAAGGGAGGAAGGGGGGTTTCTCACGTCGCGGATGTCATCGTCTTTGTCATCGTTCGTTGGGTCATTGTCATCGTCACCGGGGGGTCGTCAAGGGAAGGGGGCAAGGTCCAGAACATTTCCAATTTCGCAGCAGATTCCCCTTAAGAGATATCCTTTTATTTGGATAACGGATTAAGGACGCGCCAACCGTTGGGTCATAATGCACCACTCTAACGGGGGGGGAGGGGGAGGAGGGGCCCATGCTGGTCAGAACCAGCCACGGGTAAGGGGAGAAAAGGGGGTCTCACGTCGCGGTCGTCATTGTCTTTGTCATCGTTCGTGGTGTCATTGTTAATTTGTCATCGTCATCATCATCAGATTCGGGAGTAATATACTACCCTTCTTTCTAGCTGATGTTTGCGAGGTGGACTTTTTCTCTTGAATCGCCTTTTACGATTAGCAGAGCCATGCTCTGGGCCAATTCTACCCCGGGCCCAGACGGGGGAAGAGATATCCGTGAGCTGAATTTTTTTAGCTTTACAAATGTTTCTTTATTTTTTAAACTAATAACCGGCAATAAATCAAAAAGACTTGAGATCTATCCACACAGTAGACGTGAATAAAGGTCATATGGCGCCGCATGTGATATCGTTTGTGATTAAATTATGTTTTTTGTTTTGTTGATGACCTATTTTTATTGTCATATTTTATTGAGATTAAGGGAGAGTCAACCGTTAGGTCATAATGCACCACTCTAGCCTAGGGGAGATAGAGGTTAATCCCATGATGGGGATGGGGAAGGATCCCCGACTACGACTGCAAGATCTCTCCTCTTGTTTCAGGGCTTGGAGGCAATGTCACCATCGAAATTATTTAGGACATGAAATAAAAGTCTACTGTGAAAAATATTGACAAAAAAAATTAAGAGTAAAATGTTAATTGGGTGAAAGAAGAAAATATCATCAATCTTTTACATAGACCAGGCGAACGACGACGTGAGAAACTAGGGCGCTTCAACCGGTTAGGTCATATTGCTCCGGCCTGTGGTATTGTAATGTTATTAATGAAATGAGTTTATGGTGTGTGTGATGATGATATTGTTTTCTACGTTTAAAACAGAAAATAAAATTTCGGAGATGTTAAAGGGGCTAAAAACCCCAAAAATTATTTTTTACCACGTGATCTATAGCGCAATACTACACTAAAATGACCGTTTAAAAAATTATATCTTGTAACTGTGATTTAACACGAATCCAGAAATTAGCGAAAATTGGTGTTTTGGGAAATTTCTTAAATCGGCTTTAACCTGCTTCTTTTTTGGTCCACATAGATACTAGAGCATAGTACCAATCTAAAATGCCCCTTTATAACATCGTGTCTTGAAACTGTGCCCAAATATACCCTGTATACCCCCCTGGTTTTGTTCTTGAAAAAAACATTTTTATGGAATCATTTTAAGAATGCCAGGCGGTGACCAAAGTGTTCGAAAATTGTACTCTGAAGGTTCCCCGACATTCTGCTGGGTGTTGTGTTGTTGTGTTGTTGTGTTGTCATCGTTGTCGTCGCGGAGGTCGTCAAGGAAAGGGGCCAAGGTTCCCGAAGACGACCGCCAGAGTTCGCCTTTACTTTCGGGGAGTATAACATGTATTAGCTAATGAATGTGAGATGGACTTTAACTCTTTCCTCGCCTTCTACAATCAACAGATCTATGCTGTGGTCCAATTCTACCTCGGGCCCAGATGGGGAAACAGTTCATAAGTTGATTATCGTAGAACAAGAAAGATTTCTGAAACCCGTGAAGAAGCAAGTAACGACATGATCAGGATCTAGGGCGCGTCAACCGGATAGGCTATTGTGCGCCGACTTGTGCAATGTAAGTTAATAACGAGTAAATTTGTAGTCAGAATTTGGTTTATTTCTGTCTCTCTTAATTTTTTAAATTTTGAATGTCGTCTTTAAAATCAATTAATAAAATGAGATAGAGAGTGTGTACAGTTTGAGAGGACTCAATCCCTTGTATTCGCACTAACGACTGGCGAAAATCTCGGAAACCCCTTCAGTCAGATATGCTAGTCTCGACGGGATTAGAACCCGGGACCTCCCTAGTCAGAGTCGCGCGCTTTACGCTCGAGCCAACACTGTAGTGTACAACATGTGATTCACCTGATGATTGAAATAGTTTTAAACTAAACTCAGCCGATGTATAACAGTCAAGTCTTCTGAATATTCAATGACTTAACTACAAGACTGGGAGCGAAACACATTCTGTGACTTGATCAGTCTTCTACGACGACGTGAGAAACTAGGACGCTTCAACCGAATAGGTCATATTGCTCGCCAGTGATATTCAAAGTTATTAAAAAGAGTTTATCGCGTGTTTGATTATTAATGTGTTTTTTAAGTTTATAAAATTAAATAATATGTTGAAAGTAATAGCATTTTTTTAAAATTTGAACTAAAAAATTGCGTTTGACGGGAATTATATTTTTTTTAAATAAATAACATTGAATGAGAAATTAAGAAAGTTTGTCGCTGTTAACATATGATAGAAGTTCTTCATAGGATTGGGAGAGATCAAATTGTGTGCGCAAGGCATCATATTTGGTACATTCTGCTAGCATATGATGCAGGGTTAAAGGTACATCACGTTCGCACATCTGGGAACAACCTGTTCTCTGGTTAAGAGATATCCGAGGCCAGCGCCTGTTACGACCAGCAGAGCCCAATGCTCTGGGCCACTTTGTTGATGGGCGGGGATCTGTGTTCTTGTCATCATATGTGTTGTCATCGTCGTCTACGTCTAGGCGGGAGTCAAGGGGGGGGGGACCCGACGACCACTGCCAGAGCCAGAGAGATGGACTTTGCCTCTTTTCTTGTCTTACACTATCAGCATAAGAATACCCCTGGTTGAGTTCAACCCCTGCCCAGACGGAGAAGAACTGGTGATAACAAGATACTGGGTTCTATACCCGCTATAGTCAGCAGTTCTTGGATTAGCTATTTGTAAACGGTGACTCTCGGGCCGTCCTAGCAACGAGGTACGTTATAATCTCTAAGGTTGGTCCGAATCAGCCTTGTTGATTCTGGCGCTGTCCGCGGGTTGGTCATTGTTCGCTCGTTGATGGTGTCGGCGCCTACAGGGTTGGCTTGGTCGGATTTATGTTAAATGTCCCCTACTGAAAATTAGTTCGGTGACTAAGTGGAAAAATTAAATATGAATGTTTTTAATTAGTGTTTTTTCTTACTATTCTGGCTTGACCCAGCCACAGACCAGTCGTGAGACTAGACACGGCAGAAATTGGTTCTCACATTTACAGACTATAGATTGTTTATTTCGATTAAGGGCGCGTCAACCGTAATGCACTACTCTAGCCTAGAGTGTATAAGAAGAAGGGGCTCATGCTAGACAAAACCAGCCAAGGGTAGGAAATTAAGGGGGGTTCTCACGTCGCGGCATTTGAGAACACAAGAGGCGTTTCTAAATGCTCGTGCGGAAGCGTGGATAGAGCTTCCGGAACATTGCTTGACCATTTCCTGAATTCGAAACCTCCGAGGGCAATGAGGGCTTGCAATTCAGATTGCAAGGAGCGGGCTTGAACCAGATTACTAGCCCCAGAGACAAGATCGTCGATGTACATCTGATTCTTGATGGCTTGAGCTGCAAGCGGGTAGCGATCTCCTTCGTCGATCACCAGTTGAGAGAGCACGCGTTGTGCTAAGAACGCAGAGGGTGTGAGGCCGTACGTGACTGTGTTGAGCTCATACTCAACGACAGGAGAGTCAGGTGATGGACGCCAGAAGATGTGTTGATGAATGCGATCTTCAGGATGAACGAGAATCTGACGGTACATTTGTCGCAGGTCAGCGCAGATGGCCACAACGTGGGTCCTGAACTTTGTCAGAATGGAGGGAAGGTCGGCTTGAAGCTTCGGTCCGCTGAGGAGGTTGTGGTTGAGAGAGACGCCATTCTTGTCCTGATATGAGGCATTGAAGACGACGCGGAGCTTCGTGCTCGAACTGGTGAGTTTGTGCACACAGTGATAAGGGATCACGTAATCCGCAGGTCGCAATGCAGGCTGCATGTGCTCAGCGCTGATGTAGTCCTTCATGAAGAGCTGATATGCTTCATGATGCTCGGGGTTGCGCTTGAGACGGCGCTCTAAGCTCAAATAATAGTCGCACTGGCAGACCTAAAATTCTGGAAGAATGTGGCAATTAGTGATACAAGCAACAGATTTGGCACAGTTGTTCCAGAGACCAATTTAAGCGATCTGACCCGTGGACCCGGACCGATTTCACCGGAGGACTCTTTGTGGCGGCCATTTTCCAAAATGGCCGCTAAATTTAAGGAACTCGCTCCTTTCAACACACTGAGACAAATGATAAGTCGTTTTCGACTAATTTGGGGTCGCACAATACGAATATCACGTTAAAAATTTGCTTTGGCTGTTTTTACGTTGCTTTTAATTAATTATCCGATTATTCCCTAGAGTCAGCGCCCGCGCTCCGCTAATAACGACTACGGACGTCAAGATGACTTTTTGCCGATCTGCCGAACTATTCTGTCTTCATTTTGATATCGGATAACTCGGTACAAAATATTGTTCTTTTTAGTGATCGATTTGACAGTGTAAACAAGATTGTTTAAAGCTTTTTTTCTTCCCGCGCGCGAAACATTCGCGCTTTGCCCTCTAGCCCTCAAACAAACACTGTCGTCACGAAATCCGCCATAATGATCCACAATTATTAACCTGCCTTGTATATTTCCCGCTTACTTATGTAGAGTGTGTGCAAGTTCGAAATAAAACGCCGGCAATTACAGGTCCTTTGAAAGTTAAAAGCCGCGATCACTAGTGATGAAGCACATAAAAAAATAATTTCCCGCCATTATAGCCTATTGCGCACAAAAATTACTCATAACCATTTGAAGCTGACTGTTGTGGGGTTGTGGTTTTTCAGGGAACTCTATTAGCAAAAGTACGAGTGAAGTAAAGCCAAAGAAGAAGGCCAAAGTGTCGTGTGATTCTGTGTGAGCTTTGTTTTATGGAAGATTTGATTGTGAAGTCGTCGAGGGAAATGGAGGAATCGGTTGTTCGTTCAGCATTTTATAGTGTGGAGTTCTGATTAAGTTGATGATGTCAATAAAACTACACACCATATATATGTATTCTTATATATGTTAGGCATTCGTCAGTTAGACGCCTATAAAATAGAAGCAGGTGTAATTATAAAACAATCATGGAAATACGTAGATTTAATAACACATAATATAATACAATATTAGTTTGTGGTTGGTGTGTAAGTAAGGTTTCCTAATTAAAACGTGCGTTCTTTAAAATGTCGACAGCGAAACGACTTAGGTTTGCGACACCAGCTCGGCTTGATTGCCTACCTTCAAGCATTAATTGTGATAAATTTTGCGTATGCCTGTCAGGAAACGACGACCTGAGTTGCCCAGCTAAGAATCCCATTGCCGCTTTGCTAAATGCAGGGTACATTTCTTTGGCTACCAATCTAGAAAAGCTTAAAACTTATCCTGACAACTTCTTACCATCAAGCACGATAGTAGAATTGTTGGACGAAGGTGATGGAATCTTAACAACATTAATTATCAACAGAGAGGCAAAGTGGCACAGGGGTTGTGCCAAAAAATGTCTCACAAATTTGAGTCATTAATTAAAATTCTGCAAATTCAAGAGACTCCTGATCCAGATTCTTCAGACTCGGAAACAGGCAATGATTTAATGTATGCCACTCGATCTGCCGTGCACATGATCGATTTGAAACAGGACTTTTGTTTCATCTGCAACCAACCAGGCTCGAGGAAAATGCCTCTGCAGTTGTGTGCAACTGACAATGTTGATGAAAAATTCGAGGAGTGTGCAGATATCCTTAAGAACTGGAAGCTTACTGCTATAGTCATGGGAGAGGCTTGTCAGCAAAAGAGGGCAAATATCACCCTACATGCCTTTCTCGAATAAACAATGTGCACAACAACAGAAGGCAAGTGCAGCTTTACCCAAATTTATTATCCAATCATTACAAACAATTTTTCAAGAAAGTACAAGGGTGAAAGGATGCACCTTTTCGTAAACACACAAGAAACGGAAGTACAATTTTCAAAATGGCGGCCACGTTGATAAGCATGAGAAAACAGTATTTTTTCCCTTTCGGATAAATACCATTTTTTCGTGTGAGACATGATGTACCGGGCTGAATGAATAACAAACCCCGCTGAATCTGCCCAGCTAAGGTTTTCACCCATTTGCCCGGAATTCAAGATGGCGTCGAACAATGTGTTGGAAATCGTTGGAAAACTCCTTTTACTGTTCTTTGAATACTTTAAAATGGAAACATAGACGACGTGAGAAACTAGGGCGCTTCAACCGGTTAGGTCATATTGCGCCGCCTGTGATAGTTAAAGTTGATGAGATGAGTTAATGCAGGTATGTTTGATGATTTGATTGTTTTCTAAGTGTATAATATATCAAAATAAAATGATGAAGATAGTAATAGCAAAATAAAAGTTATGTATGAGAGTGAAAATCATTAAATAAAAGAAATGTGTATGATGTGAATAAATTTTTGTTAAATATATTACTTTAGATGAGAAATTTTGAAATATTTTCGCCGTTATCATAAGTTCTTCATATGATAGGGACAGTTTAAATTGCGTGCGTATGGCAAAATATTTGGTACATTATGCAAGCATATGATGTATGTACGGTTAAAGGTTCATCACATGTGTCACGTCTTGGAATAACCTTTTTTCTGGTTAAGAGTTATTCGTGAGTAAGACGTGTGTGGCCATTCGAATTCTGGACAGTACCATCTCTTCTCTACGCGAGAGTCGAGACGTAGGTTAACGAATTTTATTAATCAGTGTGGGCATCAACACTATGTAATTAGTTATTTTGCACCACGTCCCAAGATGCTTGTCGCAAATCCAACAATCGTTGCTTGAATCCACTCTTGACATCTGATACGGGAATGAGACTGAAATCAACGTTGCGACGCTGGGAAGCTTCCTTGGCAGCCCGATCAGCGTGTTCATTTCCCTCTATGCCCACGTGTCCAGGTATCCAGCAAAACTCTTTCATATAACCCTTAGAGATTATTTTGTCTAAATAAATAGAATTGGATGTCTTGTACCAATTGATGACTTGAATACATAAGTTATAAAGCTTCAAGTGAACTCAACCTATCTATACAGAAAAGGTTTTCTCCACAACGGCCATGTACAATGTATTTAAGAGCTTCGCCTATGGCGAATAACTCTGCAGTGAAAATTGAACACACGTCGCTTATCCTGAAACGTTCAGTTAACAATATGAAGCAATCCCATGATCATGGCACATTCAAGTATTTATTTATTATGTACTGTGTGAATATATTATAAAATAATTAAACAACCAAAAAACATTTTGAATAGGGATTATTATTTTTTTATCAAGTACGCGTCAACCGTTAGGTCTTAATGCACCACTCTAACCTAGGGAGGTGGAGGAGGGGACCATGATGGTCAGAACCAGCCACGCGGGTAAGGGGAGAAAAGGGTTCTCAAATCGCGGTCGTCATTGTCTTTTTCATCGTTCGTCCTTCGTGGTGTCATTGTCGTCATCGTCGTCGAGGGCCCCGAGGGGTCGTCAAGGGAAGGGGGCCAGGTCCTTGACGACGATTGAGAGAGCTCGCTTCTATTTTTGGGGAGTAAAATACTACCCTTTAAACTAGGTGATGTTTGCGAGGTGTACAATCGCCTTTTAGGATTATTAGAGCCATGCTCTGGGCCAATTCTGCCGCGGGCCCAGACGGGCTGTTATGAGACAAGAAATTTTGTAACAATTTTTTTCAATGAAGATAACTTATACTACGAGAGAAACTAGGGCGCTTACGATTAAATTGCTGTCTTGTGATATTGTAAGAAAGAATTTAATACATATTTATTAATATAGTTGTTATGTTTATTTTGATAAGGAGTCGCCACAGGTCATAACATGCCACTCTAGCCTAGGGTATATCAGGTAGAAACTCCCGTGCTGGTCAGGACCAGTAACACGGGTGGCTGCATGCATCCTTGACAAGCATGGCAAAATTTTATTTACAGCTATTGTTTTATAATGTAAAAGATGTTGCAAATTTTTTTCTCAAGCTTAGCAAGGATGCAGTTACAGGGTAGGTAGTGAATTATGTATTAAGATTGCGAAAATGTACGAGGTTCTGGGTCGAATCTCTTGTCTTGCTGAACGATACACCGGCAAGCCTACTTATTTTCTTGTCGTGAATGATAATTTTAGGTATTGATAACTCTCAACAGCTCTTGAACATTCCCTCCACAACTACCCTGAAAGAGCGGGTTTGTCACGTCGCGGTTGTGATATTTGTCACCGTTAGTGTTATGTTCGTCTTCGTCGTTGGGAAGGTTGTCAATGGAAGGGGAGGGTTCCCCAACGACGACTGCCAGACCTAGTTTCTAGTTTCGGAGAGTAAAAATTACCCTTATTACTAGATGATGTTTGCGAGATGGACATTTTCTCTAGAATCACATCTAATGATTCGCAGAGCCATGCCCTGGGTCACATCTACCTTGGACCCATACGGGGGAAGTCTTATGATGGACAGAACTGGCCACGGTAGGAAGAGGAAAAACCCCATTTATGTTTCCACGATCATTGTCGTCGTCATCGTCGGTGAGGTCGTCAAGGGAAGAGGGAGGTGTCCCCGACGACAACCGCCAGTGCTCGCCTCTAGTTTCGGGGGTAACATACTTCTCTTGTTACCAGGTTGTTTACAAAATTGACATTTTCTCTTTCCTCGCCTCTTTAGATTGTCGGAGCCATGCTCTTTGCCAAACCTACCCCCACCCCGACCAGGGGTATAATGTTACTATTGTTAAGTTATACAAAAAATAAAATAATTAATTTCCTAATTTTAATAAATATTAGTAATTTCGCCTACGAGTGTATCCTGAATAACATAATCGAGAAATAAATCCTCGCTATTATACAATAAGTATGTTTGTTGGTTAGTTCAAATGCAACAGTTTTCCGCTGCTGTACTGTTCCATCCATTCAGATCTAAAATGCAACTACAAATTCAGAATTTAAAAAGTTACCATCGCGGTAGTCTAGTTGGCTAAGGCGCCTACCCAGATTGTGGAAAATCTGGGTTTCGAACCCCGGTCAGAATGAAATTTTATAGTTCTCAATTGTTGGATGAGCGTATCGAACGTAGCGAGCGAAGCGAAGATTCCATTTCACTACACTGGAGAAAAAAATCCGGAATGTTTTTTTTTTTCTTTTTCTTTCTTTTTTTTTGTTTTTTTGTGTGTTTGTCCACACGATTCCGGCTAAACCGATTCTCCGATTAAGATGAAATTTTATGGACGTTTTCGAAATCTCTGAACTTAGAACTGTCACGTTTTTGAGCACAATCGGAAAATTATTTCTTATTAAAATCGCAATGTTACGATTTTTTTCGATTTTTTTTAATTTCTTCGACTTACATGTGTTATCTATTATAATTACACAAATTCAAATAACTAATGACAAACACAGAATATAAATAATATAATTTATGATTTATTTATATTAGTAAAACACAGACAATTATTATTAATATGAACCAAGTCCAAGAACAAATCGCACGAAGTCCTCTTATGTTTTATAAACAACTCCAATAATGATAGTCATGGCCATCTGGAGTCTATGTCATAGCTTACATTCGGCCATCCTATAACATGATCGTCCTCGATCATGTCTTGAGTGTCTGAATCTTCATCTAATCCATTTGGTTGACCAGGTCCTGGTCCTGGTGGGTGGTTGATCTGGAGAATCTCATCAGGATTGATTGTCAAGTCGAACGTTAGTATCGTGAACTGTAGTGTATCGTCAGGGGTGGTAACTTCATTTTTCGGTTGTTGTCAGTTGTTGATCTTGCAGGTGTACTAGTCATAAAGTCTGGCCGTGGATAGTGAATAATAGTAGCCCGATTGCTTCCTCATCTTCTGCTTACTTATCTACAGTCGTCGATTTTTCTTAAAGTAAACTTGTCCTTTACTGTTCGACGGTCGAGTTGCATAAATCGGTAACTATAGTAGTTTCTTTTCATTCTTGTTTCCTACTAATGTCACAGGTCTTGCATTAGGAGATCTTGCTATAATACCGTAATCTTGATATTCTTGTACAATTTCTCGGATTGCGTTACGTCCACTAGTTGTAGTATTCCAACTAGGGTTATGTTGACAATTCACTGATTGACTGTCAGTCTGTTCATCAATCTTCATTTCTGTCAAGTCCGTACTTATTCCGGGTTCAATATTGAGATCTGTCAAATGGAATTCTTCTCTCACTACGTCTGTATATTTAAACTGATCTTGTACTGGTTCATTTGTTATGGCAGGTTTCAAATCGTTACACAATTTCTCATGGCTTTCTGTCCTTGAGAATCCCTCATTTTCTCTTGTCGGTTCTACTTCTTTAGAATCATCTTCGAGATCATGATCAGGATTTGTCAAATGTTGTGATTCACGAACTACCTCTGCACATGTAAACTGGCCTAATATCTGTACTGGTTCACCTCTAGCGATGCAATGCCCACTCGATAACTTAATATCATCATTGGTGTCATTGACTACTTGCATAGCAGATTTTCCTTCATTAAAATATGTACGTTGCAGGGTCATATCTTTACATTCAGTAATGACAGCTGCTTCGTTTACTTCGGCAAGAACTTTCACAAAGTGAACTGTATCACTCTCTAGTGTCTCATCAGATGCGGCTGTGTTTTTCGTACGTCCAGTAGTTATTGGCACCTGAAGGTCTCGAAATGGCTGATCATTGCGGTGGCCTAATACAAGTTGATCATCAATCTTAGCAAAAGCAATATGCGGAAGTTCTGTCCAAGATCTTCCAATAAGTAGTTCAACAGGTTGTGCTGCATCGGGAACGACAAGGATTGTGATTTTCTTACCAATCACACCATCAATTGAAACATCTGCTGAAAACTTACCAATAGGCTTCACTATTGCTTTTTCTGTACTTCCAAAACCGTAAAGAAATATAGTTGTTGAATCAATTGAAGCATTGCACTTAATCGCACTAGTTGCCTGCATAGTGCAACATGCACTGCCAGAATCTATCATGCCCTGTACATAGTGAATATCATTTATCGTAACAGTTTTCAAGTACTTGAGAGGGCCAACACCTTCAGAACCCTCCACTTGCATCTTCCGGTCACCTGACGACGTTGCAGATTCATGAACTGCAGTTGTTCTGGGCTTCAAACAATGTTTTTGCGTATGCTCCTCTGTGTTACATCGAACACAAAATTTAACACGCTGAGGCTTGGGGCAGTCACGTCCAATATGTCCGTATTCTGAACAGTTATAGCATAATGGCTCACCAGACGCGTTCCACAAGGGCTGCTTATCACGTGAGTTATTAAACTTACTAGCAGGAATTGTCACGGACGAGTTGTACTCTCTACTGGTTGTTCCAACACTTGGTTGTTCAGGCACACTACCTTCAAATCTGGTTGTAGGTGATCTTACATTTTTCATTGGTAACTGTCGCAAAAATGTCTTGGGTCTCAGATGCTCAGTAAGTTCTTCTCGTTCAACCTCCATTTCTTCAAATGTACGAAGGTCGAAGAATAAATCATCCAAGTTCACGTGATTTTTTGATGTCAGCATTGAATATAATTGTCTAGACCATAGACCGACTAGAATCTGGCACTTGGTATCATCAAAGTCTAATCCTAGGTCCTGACACAAACGAACTTTTTCATGAAAATACATACTGGATTCCTCACCTTTCTGTTGTATTCGGGTCTGCATTCTTTTCCAGAGTTCCGGCTTGCTTATCTTGCCTATGAAGGTTTTAACAAATGCATTCTCAAAATCATTCCATGTGCAAAAGATGTCTTGGCGAGCTGCAAACCAGTGATGTGCTGCACCAATTAAGTGGGTACGAGCGGACTCAATCGTGAAGCTTTCCATCCAGTTATGTAACTTTGCAACTGATTTTACAGTGCGTAACCACTCTACAGCTTGTGCACTTGGACCAGCACCATTAAATTTCGGAATCGTTTGTGCCAAATCCGGCATATTTTGGTACGACTTAAAATCACGTTGTGAATATTGTTCAAAACTAATCGCAACAATTCGTCACGCTTTTTGTTTTGCTCTAACATAAGTTTAACTAGTTCATTGCATTAATACTGACTTCACTACTGGCAGCGGCATGTACAGGAACAGGTTGGCCGACTGGGTTTGTGACTTCATTTAGTCCGCGGTTCTGGTCTTGGGCAGGTTGTCTTACTCCTACATGCGATGGTCTTTGAATGTCTAAATCGGGATTTCTTGCATTGACGCCTAGACCTTCATCAAAGCTTCTCGGTACAGGTGCAGATTGTGAGAGCGTTGATTCCGAAACAGGAATAGGACTAGTTGACAAGTCCAGGTAATTAAATCGCTCCATTTTTCAGGAAATACAAGAATTGTGAAGCAGAAACAAAAGTTCACAAACGAATCAAAATATTCAAGTTGACAAGCAGATAGAACAGAATATCTTAAGCGGATCGACAATGCTCTACATTATTCAGGATAATAATACAGTAGGCTAATACCGTTACAAGAGTAAATCAATTTGCAGGATCAAAATGAAATACATACGGTACAGCTGCTTTGACGACGAAATTCAAACACGCTTGTCCAACAAAACAAATGGCAAGGTGGCTAGGTCAGGTTTTATCCCACACTTCTGAATTGTTGTCTATTATAATTACACAAATTCAAATAACTAATGACAAACACTGAATATAAATAATATTATTTATGATTTATTTAAATTAGTAAAACACAGACAATTATTATTAATATGAACCAAGTCCAAGAACAAATCGCACGAAGTCCTCTTATGTTTTATAAACAACTCCAATAATGAAAGTCATGGCCATCTGGAATCTATGTCATAGCTTACACATGCTTTGTCCGATTGTAATGATTTTTTCACAGAACCTTAATTTCACGAATTAATATATTCATGTGAAATTTGAGCGGTATAAAAAACTATTTTTTACGAAAATCGCAATTTTACGACTTTTTTTATTTGTTTCCCCGAAATTTCTTCGACTTATAACACCTACATGCTTTATCCGATTGTAATGATTTTTGCACAGAACCTTAATTTTATGAATTAACCCAGCAAACACAATGTGGTGTGTCCCATACTGGAACAGTGTGGGTGCGGCATGGGCAAGTATGGGCACTGTGGGATGGATGTGGGGTGTGGGTTACCTGGCTTTTGTACGTGTGGATTCCATACGGGTGATGTGTGGGCAGGTGTGGGCAGATAGTGTGGGCTTTACCCATACCTTTCCCACACGGGACCGGTACTGCTATATTCCACATAACATTTCTATTGCGTGTGGAGCAGGTGTGGGAAACCCACATCTTTCCCACAGCAAAACCATATGGGTACTGTACCGTTTTACTCACTTATCCCATGCGGTCCAAGCAATTTTATAAAATAAATAAAATAAATGAAACATGTGAAATTAATCGCAATGGAGCCTTTAAAAGCGTAAAGCTACCGTATCATAACATTCACGAAGGATGTTCGTCTTGTTCCATTGTATTATGACTTATATAACCAATAATTTTACATATTTTCTGTCTTATTTATTTTTCCACTTTAGAAATGTTCACAGAAAAAGGCAGTATGTCTCAAGCACAAGGTGTCTGCCAGCCTCTACACAACAAATTGTGAGAGTAAACAAAAACTTATAAAGAAAGAAACAGATTAACAAAAAATTAACAAATTGTCTTTGCTGTCGATAAACATTTTTACCTAATTTATTTATTCATTTTAGATAAAGGGTCGGCCCAGCCCAGACCCACGTTCGATTTATATTAATTGTAATTTAAAAAAAATTCCAAATAGCTATTTATTATTTATTTAATTGTATATTATATTAATTGCTATTCGTTCGTCTACTTTGGTGATGACTTGAATTAATATTTGGATAAGGTGGGATATACGTCCGCAGGAGTACCATTTTCATAAACTCACAAGATGAATGAAACTAACTGTAGGAATTAATCGTTCCTCGTTCGATATATTGATACTACCCACAGACATACCATATATTATTTTATATATATATGTTTATAGATAGTCGAACTTGAATAAGATTTTAAACCTATGTAAGTAAATTTAGCGAAAACAAATGCATGTTAAGTTATAACGTTGGCATTGACGAGTTGATCACAACATCACAACAAACTTCACGAACTTGTGAACACCAAAAAAATACTCTTATGCAGGGAGAGTGCTGAGAAAAGATCGAAACATTACACCATGTAAGTAAACAATTAAATAATTTACACCAATTTGTTATAGTTGGTAAATTACGTAGGCCGACGAAAAGGTTATGCTAATGTTCGCAACTTCGCCCTAGGCCTAGGGTAGGCTAGGCTACAAGCATATTATTGTGCGTCTAGCCCTACTGCTGAAACGGAATTACATATATTTTAACTTTGTTTAATACATAAGGCCTGCCAATGCCATAAAAAATAGGTCTAAGCCCTAAGCTCATTTAGGCCTAGGGTAGGGCCTAAGCCTACCAAGCTAGACAAAAGGCCTAGGCCTAGCCTATAAGTCAAGGCCTAGCCTAGGCCCTAGGCCCTAGCCTACCACGATGTTAGAGTCGTGCATGGCAAGTCGTGGGCTCATTATCTAGTCGGCACTAGGTAGACCTAGGTCAATTGTAAGCTGGAGTATTAGGTAGGCCCTAGGCCTAACAATATTTTATCTCCTAGGCATAGGCAAGCCTAGCCTAGGCCTATGACTTTTCATGAAGGCCTAGGGCTAGGACCAAAAAGCTGGGCTAGCCTAGGCCTAAAGGCTTGATTCCGTTAACTGCTGGCTCGACTGGGTGCAGTGCTGGCCAGCACTGTCCAATAGGCTAGGTAAGCTACAACGAATAGCTAGCGCAGGGCCAGCAATTAACGGAACGCTCACTACACATGCTGGCGTACTGGTTTAGTTCATCCAGCAGGTAAAACCTGGTTTATATTATCGTTTCGAACGTGAGTTAAAATGACGTGCATAACCGACTTGCGTTTTCACTTCGTTTCACTGATCGTCGTTAGCAATCTCAACACAGTGGCAACATAACCTGTAATGTTTTTATTGATTATTGGATAGGGGGTTAGGCCCTATGAATCTATTAATTTGTCTAGGCTCTACCAATAGTAGTTAATAAATACCTTGTCTTGAATCAACAACCGCAATATTACACATGTATATATTTGAGGTTATACCGGTATGTAGTTTGTTTACGTTGCTTGCAATCAGCTGGTAGCAGTGTTGGCGGCCATTGTCAAAGGGGACGCGAGTAACTCTGAGTTTTTACACGAGTTGAAATTCCAACCAGCGTTGCAACTCGGTGCGTAGGCCTATATATAAAAAATTTACTCACGTTTTCGACCAACCAGCATAAAAACCTCGTACCGGTAATATAAACCAGGTCTAACGGAACGCGACTAATGTAGGGTAGGCCTATGTTCATTTATTGGCCGTGGATATTCTTTCGTAACACCCGGTAGGCCTACGTAAGAATTACCGGTAGGCCTACTCAAAATTAATCTTAGGCCTAGCCCCTATGCTCAATATTTTTACCGAGTGTATATTTAACGTTCGATTCCTGCGAATGTCATAAGTTTTTGAACTTCTGATTTGGACTTGAGTCCATCACTTCTTGTCTTTGGAATTTGTAAATGGTGACTTTGGAGCCATCCTAGCAACGAGCCACATAGGCCTAATAAATTTGAAGTTGTTCTGAATCCGCTTTGTTGATTCTGGCGTTGATCCGCGGATGTTCGCACTCTCCATACCACTGATTGCTAGCCTATATTTCCTGTTAAAAATATCAATCTTTGGTTGGTTATCGCTCACTCGTCGATTGCGTTGGGCCTTCAGGGTTGGCTTGGTCGCTTTGGTTTACTGTCCCCCACTGAAAATCAGTTACGGTACCTAGGCTATGTGACTGAGTGGGTAACCTCTTAATAGGGATTTATTTTATTTATTTTACGTTGAATCCACGGTTAGGTAAGGGTATCGCTAAATGTAAATTTTCGCTAGGTGTAAATTGTACGTTGGGTGCGGCCAATCGTCTTTCTTTTTCTGTTTTTGGCGAAACTCCTTTTCAGTTTTAGTCCCCTTTAAAATAGAAATGTTAAAAGTTTTGTAAGTTTTTGTTGTTGTTTTTTTCCACATCAAAAATGGTGTATTTTGAACTATTTTAGTGAAAGAAATGATTTTTTTTTGGGACCCCCCCCCCCCCCCCCCAGCCAAACAAGTTCCCAAAGTAGGCCTACACCCTACTATTTGTAGGACATTGTTGATACGTTGATAACCCGACCAAATAGCAAAAATCCAACGTAGGCCTATAGGCCCTATGAATTCATTTGCAATTTCATACATTACGGTTCAACGTATCAATATAGGTCTACCCGGGGTTTTTGTAATCGCTAGGGCCTAGGCCCTGTTAAATTCAAACTGCTAAGGGTGATTCCATAGTAACATGCATATCATTTGGAAGAATTTTCTTCATTCAAGCGACACAATTCACCAAATTTGAAGATTTAATAGTAGGCTTTTACGACGTTTTTTTTTTTTTTTATTTTTTAATTGAGGTCATCAGAGAACCCTAGAGTTATTAATTTTGGTGCAATTGGGAGGAAATTTCCCAATTAAAAAAAATGATTTCGTGTGGTAACTCGTGCATCCACATTTGGACTTACGATATATGAACAATGACTCTTATTGTCTGAATTCTCCCCACCCACTGCTATAAAAATATGATATTAAATTCACAGGTTAGGCCCTACTCAATGAAGTGGGAATGTGTGGTAATTTTCTGGGAGTTTCAAATGTGTGAAAAATTATTTTTATATCGGTAGGTCTAGGCCGTAGTGTAGCCTAGGTAAATAAATAAATAAATAAATTTTATTTAGAGTCTACCCACTCAGTTATATAACTGATTTTCAGTGACATAATGTTAAGATACGCAATTTAGGCCCGACTCGCCTGACTGTGATTGTCAGAAATTGCTTGAACTGGGTTTATGATCTTTGAGTCCTACATGACATATTAGGTCTAAATTTATAATTATTATGTTATGGCACTAATTTTAGTAGGGTCAAACATTTTTTAAAGACGACTTGTTGGGTAACTTCTTCCGTTACATTTCAGATATTTGGAGCAAGCACAGACGTGAAGAATGACGAGCTGACGACCAATGCGAAATACGGAGACCGCACCTGATAATCGCGGAGATGGAAGTGGCTGATGAAAAACTACCCCCAGGGATGACGTGTTTATTATTATTATTTTTGTCTTGTCTCCAACTTGCAAATTTCAAAGCTCTATTAGTGATTCTGACAAAAAGTAAATTATTTTGTGTGGGACAAAATTTCAAAGTCAAAAGTGAACTTTTTTCTTTCCAGCAAGTGTTTGATGTAGCCTATAGTAAAATCTATTTTCAAACACCGGTGACATTTAAATCATACCAAGTGTTTACAGATCACAAAATTGTAGGCCTACCAACAATGTTGCATGTGCTTTGCATGCGTGTTACTTTAGGTCTATTGTAGGACTAAAAGTTTTCTTCTCAACACATGAGATTTATGACATTGTGAATGAATTATATTGTTCCATGAAACAATTAGCTTAGTATATAAAATGATCGTGCAACTGGTATCAATAAAAAAAAATTGTTTCTTTGCAATATTTGTCCTACCGTTCCTTTGCTTATTGCTATAGGCCTAGGCCTATAGAGTATGTATATCTAGGGCATCATGCGTGCGATTAACTCCAAGTCCCGACTTTATAATTTGTTACTTGTTTTAAGAATGGATGAGTGAACCGCATCCGACTAATATGTGTGTTAATCTTATTGGCTTAAATAATAAAAAAGCACAATTGTTAATCTGCTAATTGCATATAAAATATTTTAGGGATGCAAATCGATATTTTTTTCATTATCGATTATCAAAATGGTACCTACCTATTGTCATTACTCATTATCGAATCGATATCACAAAGCCTGTTCCGATCTATAACTGGAACCTCAAGTGTGGCAAGTGAAAGTCAAAAAAATACAATTGCGTTCCATTTGCTGCCTTGCTGTCTTCGATGTCATGTGTTTGGTTCCCGTTATGGACTGATGGCTCATTTTCAAACATAAATCTTGAGTGTGACACCATATTCAGCCCAGCCAGTGCATGGCACAACGTGAGATAATATAATCTCTGTCCGTAGAATTCTGGTTCGTGCCACTATTGAAAAATTATTTTATATTTTGATTATCGATAATGAATTTTGACTATCGATTATCAAAATTATATCCATTACTGATTATCGTGCGCATCCCTAAAAATAATAGATTGCAGCACTCGCATGCACAAATATAATTCTTCATTATTGAAAAAATAATTGCTTTCTTGTTTTTTACCGTTACGCCAAATTATGTCTAGGCCTGCATGCATGCAGATTGACCATAAAAATTCATAATAGGTTCTATATTTTTTAGAATATTTGCAAAGTAAATATGTTATTCAATGGGCTATTTGGGTGCATCGACGATCATAGCCTACATAATATCTGAATTTTAGGCCTACCTAGGCCTAAGTTATGAAATTATTTCTCGATATAGTGTCATCACTGGATATTTTCAAAAGACTGGTATTCCTTTGATGATTTGATTTTCTTCAAATAACCTAGTAAATTTTTAATTTTTCTTTTATTATTAGGCCTATATAGACATAGGTTTGCAAAAGTATTAGCCTACCATAGTCAGTACATGTGAATTAATATTATTACATCCACTGCAATTGAAACTACTAGCTTTGATATTGCTATTTTATCCTACAGATTCTAAAAATATTTTTTTAAGTGAACCTGCAATTTACAAATGCACTGTAGCCTAATATATTAGGTTTATAATTTTAATTTATTTAGCAGAATTGATTGTGGGCAACTAGTAGAGTCATTTTCGACACTTTTGTGACCGTTGAGAGACAATGACGATTTTTCAACGGATTTGTCCTCTAAGAAGGTTTTATAAAAAATTAAGCCCCCATGCCCCTCGCGAAAGTGTGGGCATACCCCGCCAGGGCCCAAAATCCAATATGGCGGCCGTTTACCACATCTGACACTATCTTTGCAATGGTTTAGCCTAGAGTATCGCGTAGTATGTGGTTTTTATGGTTTTGAGGGTCGAGGAATTCGTTTCTGAAGTCGGTTTGGCGATTAGACCCATTTTTTAAAGCTTTGAATCCAAGATGGCCGTCGATTTGCAGCTTGGAATAGCCAGTTTCTCGAAATCGTAGTAGAACTTTCATATAAGACTCGAATGAAAGCCCTGTTCACATAATTTTGAATAATTGACAGAAGAGCTCTCAGATAGTGCTCATAAATCTAATAATTGGTCAAAACTTCAATAATAATACGAAAATATGTGCTCCTTTTATAGACAATTTAGCGATTTTCTAAAGTGCTGTGATAAGAGTGGCTATGGCACATGAATTGAGAGACAATGACGATTTCTCAACGGATTTGTCCTCTAAGAAGGTTTTATAAAAAATTTAGCCCCCATGCCCCTCGCGAAAGTGTGGGCATACCCCGCCAGGGCCCAAAATCCAATATGGCGGCCGTTTACCACATCTGACACTATCTTTGCAATGGTTTAGCCTAGAGTATCGCGTAGTATGTGGTTTTTATGGTTTTGAGGGTCGAGGAATTCGTTTCTGAAGTCGGTTTGGCGATTAGACCCATTTTTTAAAGCTTTGAATCCAAGATGGCCGTCGATTTGCAGCTTGGAATAGCCAGTTTCTCGAAATCGTAGTAGAACTTTCATATAAGACTCGAATGAAAGCCCTGTTCACATAATTTTGAATAATTGACAGAAGAGCTCTCAGATAGTGCTCATAAATCTAATAATTGGTCAAAACTTCAATAATAATACGAAAATATGTAAGGTAAAATTGAACTTGAGACAGCCCTTGTAGGGAGAGTGACTGAGGAGTGCCTCTCAATCTACAATGTCGATGGTTCAATGCGTAAGACTGCGAAGAGCAAGTTACTAGATATATTTAATTTAGAACCAATTGCAGAGAAACCACGGGATCACGTCAGTCTGGTAGATATGGGGATGATCTGGCGATTAGCCACCCCCAGACCAGAGGACCGTGAGGCTAGGAAACGGGACGGCTCGAGGTACCACTGGAGTGACTACCTTGATAAGATATGCTCGATAATTCTCTCACGCCACGCTGATGCACGTCTCATCTTACTCTTAGACGACAAGTAAGACCTTCCCTTTAGCATCAAGGATGATGAGCACGATCGACTGGCAGCAAAACATCTACAAATCCCAAATGTTTTCCCTAAGCCTGAAGACCCGTTTCCAGAAGCTTCTGAATTCAATAAGCTCATGGTCAATTCAGGAAATAAGGTCAGACTGCAGAGACTTGTGAAGGAACAGATGAAAACAAAAATTGGTCAGCTTCGGAGTGGTGTCATATATTGTGAAGACAATACGTCAACTAACCTGAGCACTGGTGTGACGAGCGATGAGTACGTTTTCAAGCATCCAGAAGCAGACACAATGCTGCTTTCAACGTATGCCAAGTTGAGAGCTGGGAATTATACTGGGGCAGTTGTTCTAGACAGCGAGGACACAGATGTATATGTACAAGCAGCTTATGTCTCACAACAATTCAGAGGAGACCTGCTGATAAAACGCAAGCATTCAATGATCAACTGCAATGCCCTACTGTCAGCAGAGGTCGCCGATGTCATCATCCCTCTACATGTCATTACAGGCAGTGACCACACATCAGGGTTCTATGGGCATGGCAAAAAACAAATATTGCAGAAATTAATCAATGACTCAGAGGCCAGAGAGCTTCTTGTAAGAGTAGGTGAAAGTCTGGAGCTAGAGGACGAAGTCAGAGCAAATATGAAAGCATTTGTCCTCTCAAAAGTCTATGCTGAAAGCGCAGATGCTACCTGCGCGCAAGCCAGAGCTTCGAAGTGGCACAAAATGAAGAACAAGAGTACGATTCGACTCCCACCTGATGACGACTCGTTGGATCTCCATGTGCAAAGGACGAATTACATTGTGTATTGCCAGCTCCATTACGAGCTGCTAGATCATCCGTCCCCCATTGGTCATGGCTGGGAAATTCTAAATGGGAAGTGCCGACCAGTGCGCCACACCCTACCCCCCTTGCCAGATGACAGAGGTGAAGATAGTGGCAGCGATGATGAGAGAAGTGAGTGTGGAGAGTCAACAGATTCAGACGAACAGTAATGGTGAATGTAGTGAGTGCACTAATGATTGTAGTCTAATTAAGAGATGTTATTGTGAAAGTTGTGCTTCAAACAGAAGTCATAGCTCTACTGTCAATTATTCAAAATTATGTGAACAGGGCTTTCATTCGAGTCTTATATGAAAGTTCTACTACGATTTCGAGAAACTGGCTATTCCAAGCTGCAAATCGACGGCCATCTTGGATTCAAAGCTTTAAAAAATGGGTCTAATCGCCAAACCGACTTCAGAAACGAATTCCTCGACCCTCAAAACCATAAAAACCACATACTACGCGATACTCTAGGCTAAACCATTGCAAAGATAGTGTCAGATGTGGTAAACGGCCGCCATATTGGATTTTGGGCCCTGGCGGGGTATGCCCACACTTTCGCGAGGGGCATGGGGGCTAAATTTTTTATAAAACCTTCTTAGAGGACAAATCCGTTGAGAAATCGTCATTGTCTCTCAATTCATGTGCCATAGCCACTCTTATCACAGCACTTTAGAAAATCGCTAAATTGTCTATAAAAGGAGCACATATTTTCGTATTATTATTGAAGTTTTGACCAATTATTAGATTTATGAGCACTATCTGAGAGCTCTTCTGTCAATTATTCAAAATTATGTGAACAGGGCTTTCATTCGAGTCTTATATGAAAGTTCTACTACGATTTCGAGAAACTGGCTATTCCAAGCTGCAAATCGACGGCCATCTTGGATTCAAAGCTTTAAAAAATGGGTCTAATCGCCAAACCGACTTCAGAAACGAATTCCTCGACCCTCAAAACCATAAAAACCACATACTACGCGATACTCTAGGCTAAACCATTGCAAAGATAGTGTCAGATGTGGTAAACGGCCGCCATATTGGATTTTGGGCCCTGGCGGGGTATGCCCACACTTTCGCGAGGGGCATGGGGGCTAAATTTTTTATAAAACCTTCTTAGAGGACAAATCCGTTGAGAAATCGTCATTGTCTCTCAATTCATGTGCCATAGCCACTCTTATCACAGCACTTTAGAAAATCGCTAAATTGTCTATAAAAGGAGCACACATTTTCGTATTATTATTGAAGTTATGACCAATTATTAGATTTATGAGCACTATCTGAGAGCTCTTCTGTCAATTATTCAAAATTATGTGAACAGGGCTTTCATTCGAGTCTTATATGAAAGTTCTACTACGATTTCGAGAAACTGGCTATTCCAAGCTGCAAATCGACGGCCATCTTGGATTCAAAGCTTTAAAAAATGGGTCTAATCGCCAAACCGACTTCAGAAACGAATTCCTCGACCCTCAAAACCATAAAAAACCACATACTACGCGATACTCTAGGCTAAACCATTGCAAAGATAGTGTCAGATGTGGTAAACGGCCGCCATATTGGATTTTGGGCCCTGGCGGGGTATGCCCACACTTTCGCGAGGGGCATGGGGGCTTAATTTTTTATAAAACCTTCTTAGAGGACAAATCCGTTGAGAAATCGTCATTGTCTCTCAACGGTCACAAAAGTGTCGAAAATGACCCTACTAAACCGCAATTGCGTACTACACGTAGATAATTAAATTTGTACTCCTCTAGAAATTTATTGCTTTTAAAAGCCACATTTTCAAGCTGGCAAGCAAAGCTTCTAGGCCAATAACAATGCTAGGACCACACAACCAGCTGATGGCTTGACAAAATTTAAGATTATGTTATCATGTAGCCATTCCCACTACACCAGTAGCTATCGACATGACAATTACTGTAGTCTTTGTTGAAGGTGTGATCCCGAGACCATCCTTATCCGACAGATAAACTCTCTGCTCCACAATCAATGCGACATGTCAATGTATTAGAATGCATATTATGTGTTTTCACCACTATTTATTGTTTTTTAATTTTGATGTTGACTAATTGCACATCTAATTGTGACTTGACCCGCCTCTTTGAAACAATGTAACAATTATTTGCATTAAGCATTGGAAATTTACTATTTTTTTATTTTTATTTGATTGATAAATAACGGCGAACAATTTGAAGTTTTGCTAGTTGCGCGAGTGGATAGAATAGAGCTGATTAAAGTATACACTCGTCATCAGCAATATTTAACTCGCTAGGGCGAGTGGAATAGTCGTGGGTTGCTGAGCCAAACATTCATGCTGACAGGTGCCGACCCAGTGCCAGGTAGGTGCCGACCAATAGGACATGCTAGCAAGTAGGTGCCAAATTGATGGGATTGTATTTTTGGGTAGTCCGTGTGGTTTTATTTTATTAATTCCAGTGTTGGAACTAATTAAATAAAACTACACCGACTACCTGAAAATACAATGTGCGCATATTCAATCCGTGAAAGTCTGCGATATAAGTATATATACACCCACAGTATACCCATGCGGGTATACTGTGGGTGACATGCAGGTACAATAATTAAACCATGCGGGTATACTGTGGGTGCCATGCGGGTTCAGTAATTAAACCATGTGGGCATACTGTGGGCAGCCCCGCATGTCACCCGCAGTCTGCGGGCATGCCCGCATGGATCCCACTACCGGCCCGGTAGACACTTTCTCATGGGGCCCGTGTGGGCTGCCCGCATAGAATCCACATTGGGTGGGACTGCGGGTAGAGTGCGGGCAACCACATACGTGTTTGCTGGGAATATATTCGTGTAAAATTTGTGCGCAATCGAATAATTATTTCTTATGAAAATTTCAATATTACGATTTTTTCCTTTTTTAAAATTACGATTAATTAAAAAAAAAAAAAATTATGTTAATTTTTTTAAATTTTATTTAATTTTAAAAAATCTTTAACTAAGAAATGATTTTTTCACAGAACAACAGAAAATCCGCATAACACATTGCAGCTCAATGCACCAATTACGCTCATCCAACAACGCTGCGGGACTTAAGCGTTTTCCTAGTACAAAAAATTAACAATTTCGCCTACGTAATCCTGTCAAATAAGAATTTTTGGCGGAAAAAATTGCGATGTCGCTGAATTTTTGCAGAGACCTTCCTTAAAGGATACTTATCAACATACTAAAACTCCCCTACAATCGGACTGGAGCTTCGGCCGCCATATTGGAAAATGGCGGCCTAAAAGTGTTTGTTATCGAATATCTCCAAATTTGTTTGAGATAGACAAAATATCTCAATGGCAAAAATATTCCCCATTTAATTCCCTACAAAACAGGTGACTTCTATAGTTTTGGTAGGGGCAAAGGTTACGTCACAAAATCGTGGTTTATACGTTGCTTATTGGAGTACCAGCTAATTTCCTAATTTTCACGCCCAGCATCAAACAATGCCCGGTAAATCCGTAAGAAATCGATTTAAATACAAAAGGACTTTTGTACGGGGTTCATGAAAGCTTCCATTAGTATTTAAAAAAATCAGTTCTGCGAAATCGGATTTTGCATTTACCCGGAATTTGGGTTTTTCCATTGTAGGCATTTCCTCAAAAATGCCCTTTTTGACTGTCCATTATTAAGCACTAAATAGCATTGGAGGAAAAATTCTTTCTACGCACATTGAAATGACTTAAATAATGATAAGATTACAACCGAAGTTTAAATCCAATATGGCTGCTAATTCCCAATATTCCCAATATGAATACTGTTTTCGTGCTGTTTTTACACTCTTTTTGTTACATAATTCACTTTGATGTTGTGGATATTAGGAATTAGCAGCCATATTGGATTTAAACTTTAGTTGTAATCTGATCATTATTTGAGTCATTTCAATGTGCGTAGGAAGAATTTTTTCTCCTATGCTATTTAGTGCTTGATAATGGACAGTCAAAAAGGGCATTTTTGAGGAAATGCCAACAATGGAAAAACCCAAATTCAGGGTAAATGCAAAATTCGATTTTGCTGACCTGATTTTTTAAAATACTAATGGAAGCTTTCATGAACCCCGTACAAAAGTTTTTTTGTATTTAAATCGATTTCTTACGGATTTACCGGGCATTGTTTGATGCTGGGCGTGAAAATTTGGAAATTAGCTGGTACTCCAATAAGCAACATATAAACCACGGTTTTGTGACGTAACCTTTGCCCCTACCAAAACTATAGAAGACACCTGTTTTGTAGGGAATTAAATGGGAAATATTTTTGCTATTGAGATATTTTGTCTATCTCAAACCAATTTGGGGATATTCGATAACAAACACCTTTTGGCCGCCATTTTCCAATATGGCGGCTGAAGCTCCAGTCCGATTGTAGGGGAGTTTTAGTATGTTAATAAGTATTATATAAGGAAGGTCTCTGCAAAAATTCAGCGACATTGCAATTTTTTCCTCCAAACGTCAATATACGATCTTATTTGACAGGATTATACGAGTGTGTTTCCCGAATAACCAAATCGAGAATTAAAAAATGAATTGAAAGTAATAAAAATAAAAATTAATTAAATGGCTGCAAGCATAGAAACGTTAAGCAATGACGACGACACTTCGTGTTTTTTAGTTTATTTGGATTAAGACGCGTCAACCGTTAGGTCATAATGCACCACTCTAGCCTAAGGGGGGTGGGGAAGACAAGCTTATGCTGGTCAGAACCAGCCACGGGTAAGGGGAGGAAGGGTGTTTCTCACGTCGCGGTCGTCATCGTCTTTGGCATCGTTCGTTGTGTCATTGTCATCTTCGCCGGGGGGTCGTCAAGGGAGGGGGGTGGGGGCAAGGTCCCCGACGACGATTGCCAGAGCTCGCCTATAGATTCGGGGATTAATATATTCCCCGCTTACTAGCTGATGTTTGCGAGGTGGACTTTTTCTCTTGAATCGCCTTTTACGATTAGCAGAGCCATGCTCTGGGCCAATTCTACCCCGGGCCCAGACGGGGGGTGTTCTGCGATGGTCCATTCGTATTTTTAGAAACCACTTATATTGCAAGGAGGTTATATTTTAGATGTTTGTTAAATGTTAATTTTTAATTTCAATGTATTATTTATCAATTGATTGTTATTCTGTGTCGCAAGGCAACAGCTCTGGCTGCCGAGACCAATAAAGGTTCTTTATATATATTTATGTGAATGAAAATAAATAAATTAAAGAAATGTGTATATTGTGAATTAAATTTTGTTATATACATTACTTTTGATAGGCACCTTCATCAATAAAGTTTGTAAATCCTGGACCGGTGTGACAGTATATTCTTACTCATAGCTGGTCATTACTACGTCCCGCACTTTGCGGGGAGACCGGTTAGGTTAGGGGGTTAGGTTAGGTAGGAGCCTCGAGCGAACTCGTACAGTAGTAATGTCCCGCCGGGGGTAAAGATATTCCATTACACCGGCACCTCCACCATCATTTCAAAAATTAGTCTTTTGCTAGGATAGTTAATATTATTTTTGACAGAATATATCTTAAAGTCAAGAAGGAATTTCCGGACCACAACACTAATTGATGTGCCCAAGATGGGGTTTAGTTCATCTTTTTCATCGTTCGTGTTGTCATTGTCGTGATCGTCGTCGGTGAGGTCGTTAGGGAAGGGAGAGAGGCTCCCGCCGACCAATGCCCGAGCTCGCCTCTAGTTAAGAGTCAAAGGCTACCCTACTACTTAATGTTCGCGCGTTGAACTCTTTCTCTTTACTCTTTTCTCGCCTTCTACGACTAGCAGAGCTGATCATAGACACATTCTATCCCAGGCCCAGACGGGCGGGGTCTCTGTGTTGGTCATCACCTGTGGAGTCATCGTCGTCTACGTCTAGGCGGGAGTCAAGGGGGGGGGGACCCGACGACCACTGCCAGAGCCAGAGAGATGGACTTTGCCTCTGTCCTCGTCTTACACTATCAGCATAAGAATACTAATGTTGAGTTCAACCCCCTGCCCAGACGGAGAGGACGCGAAGAAGGTCATGGGTTCGAAGACCGCTGTAAGCAGGAGCTTTAAACAGGTGATCAGGACTTAAGCCGAGGTGAGAAACTAGGGCGCTTAAACCGGTTAGGTCATATTTCGCCGCCTGTGATAATGAAAGTTGATGAGATGAGTTAATGCAGGTGTGTTTGATAATAGACTGTTTTCTAAGTGTATAACTAACAAAAAAAATGATGATGATAGTAATAGCAAAATAAAAGTTGTGTATGTGAATGAAAATAAAGAAAATAAAAGAAATGTGTATGATGTAAATAAAATTTTGTTAGATGACTATGGATAAGAAATTTAGATAGTTTGTCGCCGTTATCATTTGAAAAAAGTTCTTCATATGAATGGGAGGGATCAAATTGTGTGTGCAAGGCATCATATTTGATACATTCTGCTAGCATGTGATGTACGGTTAAAGGTACATCACATGTGTCACATATGGGAATAACCTCTTCTCTGGTTAAGAGATATCCGTTAGTTAGACGACGTCGTGTATGGCCTATTCGAATTCTAGACAATACCACCTCTTCTCTACGTGAGAGTCGAGACGTAGGAGGGCGAATTTTATTAGTCAATGTGGGCATCACACTACGCAATTTGTTATTTTGCAACACATCCCAAGATGCCTGTCGCAAATTCAACAATCGTTTTGTTTGTATCCACTATTGACATCTGGAACGGGAACTAGATTGAAATCAACGTCGCGACGCTGGGAAGCTTCGTTAGCAGCCCGATCAGCGTGTTCATTTCCCTCTATGCTCACGTTGTAGCACAGTATTGTACAATGTTCGCTCGACGATGGTGTCGGCGCCTACAGTCGGTCAGCTTGAAATGTAATGTCTGCCACTGACAATCTGTTCATTAATTTGATTGAGTGGGTAAACTCGTAAAATACAAATAAATATAATATTCTATTTATTATTTTATTTTAAATGTGTTATTATACAGTCTGTATGAAGCTACGAGTGTGGAGTCAAATAACTGTTTACTTACGTTTAGGAGCGCACAACAAATCGTGTTTCGTAATAAAAACAATGTTAACAATGTAGTTTTCACACGCGTTACTCAGTAAAACTATAATTTCTTACGTCCTCGGATCAATTCTTGCCACTGAGAATCCTTAATGAAGATTTCTCAAAGGATTTCCTTACATGAATATGGAAAAGCTCAGACCTAGTCCCTAGAATAGATCCTGGATTTGTTATCCACTCACTATAAGAATATGTCGTAGAAGGAGCAATTAATTTGTCCACGGGCAGACTTTATTTCACAACACCAATCATCTAGGTGCCCATAGGGCGCCGCTGACAAGTACCGGTGTGCTAGTAGGCCGACAGTTGCGGGGATATGTCAAGTAGAAATAGCTTTAAGAAATTAAAACTATCTATTAATATTAGGCGGGCCTAGACCAAGGTCGTCATGGGAACGGGAAGGGAGGTGACCGCCAGAGTTCGCTTCAAGTTTCATGGAGAAAGCTACCCTTCATATAGCTGAAATTTGCGAGATTGGCTTTATCTCTTGAAAATCGCCTTTAAAGTTTAGAAGAGTAATCAAGAGCAATCAAGGGACGGCGACGAGAGATACAACGGCGCTTTAACCGGTTAGGTCATATTGCGTCGCCTGTGATATTAAAATATAATGAAATGAGTTTATGTGTTGAATGATTATATTCTTTTCTGTATTTATATTAACAAACAAATGATTGTTATTATAGTAAAAGCATAAGAAAAATTATTAGTTTTAAAGGAAAGAAAGAAAGAAAGAAGTCTGAGTTAGAAGATATTTGGTTTAAGGGCGCGTCAACGGGTTAGGTCATACTGCGCCTCCTGTGCATGATATTGTAGTTTATTAGTTAGTTAATGCAGGGAGGAACGTAAGGAGCGACACGGGGTGACGCGGGGTGGACAGGCCTGTACTGGTCAGAACCAGCCACACGCAAGGGGAGGTCGTGGTGAAGGTGGCCGGGATCGGGGCTGGGGAGTCTGTGGCTGTGACGACATCAGGCCGGGCGCAGGCAAAGTACCCTGCTTGAATTATCAGCAAATTTTTTTTTAATGATATCAGCATCACCAGCTTTACTGTATATTTGAGACCAGCAGAATTTACCGATATCGGCAAGATATTGGCAATATCATTAAAAGCAGCTTTTAGTGATATCAGTAGAATTTATAGTGATATCAGCACAGATATGTGGTGATATTGGCAGGATCTTTTGACGATACCACCACATATTGTATGGTGATATTGGCAGGACCTTTTGACAATATCACCATATATGCATGGTGATACTGGCAGGATCTTTTGACGATATCACTACATATTGTATGATGATATTGGCAGGATCTTTTGACGATATCACCACAGATCTACGATCTGTCACTGCAGGTCCAAAATGATGCCCTGGAAGCCTAGAACACATTTGAGATTTGTGAACACTGACACATTAAAAGCTTATCGAGTACAATAAATTTAAATTTATGTTTACCAGCACTCCATTGGGCAAAACAGACAAGTCCATTGTTTGGATGCAGGCAGTCAATTGTTTGTACACCTTGAGACATAGAGAGCAAACCAAAGAAAAAAGGAGGTACAGGTGGCGAGGTTACTGCTTCCGCAGCTCAAGCTTTTTGGGACCTAAAACAAGAATATAGCCACCCGGAGATGTGGTGTCGGTAAATCACCTCCTTCACAACATAATAAAAGAAAACTTTGAAATAGGTACCCTAACTAATGTGGAAGGATATAGGCCTACATTGGATTTTGTATTAAAGATGACATTGGGTACTGGTACATGGGTTCCGGAATCCTAACATTACCCTAATCCATAATAAGGATTTGATTTTTTGTTGAAAAGAAGTACATTTTTCCAAACATCAACGAACAGAAACAGTGCAAATTTACATGAATGCTTAAGTTGTGGACGTGAAAACTATCCAGAACGGCTGTTGTCATTTACTTGTTACAATCAAACCGTTGGGTAGTTCCATAAAAATATTAGGGTATGTTTTAGTTCGTTGATGTCAAACAGACAATCTTGAGGCTTGGTTTGACCTTCAGTTCAATTCAATGTTGTACAGGTAGTAGATTGTTGCTATGTAGTTTGAATAAACAAAATTGCGCCATTTAAACTTTGATGGATTAGAGTTGTCCAAATCCATCATTTACTACCCATGATGTCATTCCACATTTCTATACCAAATGAAAAATTTGTTCAATAAATACAAAAGTGATTTATTCACATTTACTACAAAGAAAACAGCATAGAATATAATTGGATAAATTACTAAGGTCTAAAATAGCATAGTATTATTGACTTTAATCTTTCAATTCATTTTGCAACGAAAGAGTAAAAAAAGTAAAATTTCAGTTGGTAGAATTTTTAAATAAATTGGCCTACAGTTAATGTGACAAAAAGACAGTCTTTTCCATGTTCTAAGGTTTGCTGCCTTAATCAGTTTGTCAATTTTGTAGCTCAGGTAGCTGCGAATAGGAGCTAAACTCGACGGCGATAGTATTCCAGCGCAATTCGTTGATGTAGATCTGGAAAAACAAACGCATTGAATTAAAATCGGAATGAAACAAAAAACATTTTGAGTTTTTGGTACCTAGTACCGTAGTTGTTTGGGGGGGAGGGGGAGGGGAGAGTTGCCACGCAAATGTCGCTCCTTTTTTACCTTTCCTTTCTTCATGAAAAAATGCAAAATAGTTTTGCTTAAAAAAAGTCTCAAAACAGGTCTCAAGAACCAGCAAGGGTCAAGGCCCACATTTTTCGTCACAGAACACACGTAGTAGGCCCTAGGCCTAGCCTAGCCTAGGTAGCCTAATTTGTTATAGGCCTGGGCATATCAGGCCATTGTTGTGATGCTCGGACCCTCGGATCTAGGCCACTTCATGTGGCCTAGATCGACCGGTCCTCGGCGTCAGTCGTGCTTGAGCACTGCGCGTAGATGGCCAGTTTTACAGTGTTTTTCAGTTTTTCAACGTGTTTGCACGTACAAAACGACAATTTGCCATTAAAATGCTCGAAACTTCAATAATCGCAGGAGCTCGCGTTTATTGCAAAATAGACCTAGCATTTATTCACAAAAATAAAAATGCTGTTTTCTGGACCGTGATGTCATGAAATGCAAAGAAAACCAAATAAAAATGGGTTTGAAAGTCCATCGCACATAGGCCTATCGCAATTGCGATTTTTCAGTATCTCTACTAATTAGTAATTGCTCTAAAATATTTATTCCCATATCGTATATGCTGAACAGAAACTTTTAATTACTTAAAAAGCAGAATTCATTGGGGAACGGCAGTACTAGCGTCATTAGACCCATGTCTGACCAATATGCAGGGACGATGAGTGACAAGTCCACCTTTTCTATGAGATCAGTATTATATCCGCAGTAGTTAAGCGATCACTGATATGGTTTGAGAGGACAAATACTGCTAAGTTCAAACCCAAAAAGGTATAGGCCTAAAAACTTTATGTTCATAAATACTGATCAATTCAGCAGTACTAGTAGCACAAGCCAGTAGGCCTAGGTATCAGTTTGTTTATTTTCAATTAAATACTTTCACAAAAACAGGCAGAAATTGAGCCTCTGACACAGTGGAGGCTTTCATTTTTGACACATTCCATTCTCTCATGGCATAATGTTTTGGAAAAACTTTTATACGTAGTAGCCAAAAACTTGTTTACTGTTTAGTAGGCTATTATGCTACGTTGAGTTATTTTTTACTTTTAAAACTCTGAAATTAGCGATGTTAAAGAAAATAACATTATCAATGTTACCCCAGGGTATGTAAATAATGACTCTGAAGCACCGAGCGCATTACAAGCGGTCGGTTCGATTCCTTCCGGCGCAGCAATCTGCGACAAATTGAAATGCACTGACTCTTATAAGACGCCGCGCACTAGGTACGCTCCGGCCAGTGCATTACGACCGACTCCGGTTCACCTTCGATTGCTCGAGTAAGCAACTTTGCCGGTCAGCCGGACGGGGTAGAAGACAGTTCCAATTAAACAGAGTACTGTGTTGAGTTCGCTCCTAAAAAAATGCCTACTATGAGGTGTAGAATGCGACTGGGACTGGCGAACCGAGTGTCGCACTTGATACCACGGCGGTGAGCAGAGAGTAGGCCTATAGTGCGCGACAAATGGGACGGTACCGAAGTGATAATTCACACCACTCTGGCCACGGTACCGAACCAATTGCTTGTAATGCACTCGGTGCTTAACCCAATTTTTTCAAAACCATTCAGTTTTCTAGGAACCTAGGCCCATAAAATAGTATCAAATTAAAGAAATTGGTCTGAAGATTGAATTCTGGTACCAAGATTTAATTAAGCTTCAAATAATGCAGATTTTAAACATTTTGATATTATACCAAAGTAAAACAAATTTAGGCCTAGCCTAGGCCTACATATTTATCTGTAATGGGGTTTGTTATATGCTACCTTTCAAGAACAATAGGCTAATAATTAAATAATTATAAATTACCAACTTTTTAAACAGTGCATGGTAGAAAATAAAATACATTCGAATCTGCTTTAGTCAATGTTACCCCTCAAAACCAAAGGTACCCCATTTGACGGTAACTAGGAAGGAAAATTTATGCTCAACGCGCCAATATAGGACTAAAGAAATGATAAAACAAATTCTCATGAATGTATCCAAGGCCATTGTTTTAGTAAATTACATCTAGCCTAGGCCTACGCATAGTTCAGTCCCTAATTAATTCATCTTTATTTGGCACAAAATTCCAGCTGCCTGAATTATTTAGAAGCTAATTTTTGATCTGGATTCCCATAGTTTAGTAAATTTTAATACACAGATTATTTTCTAAAACCCAAGTAAAAGATCTGAATGGTGAACATTTAAGTTACCTGGCTGACCACTCTTGCTTTGATTGCCATCCGCCATCCCCCATGACGAACTGCACATCGGAATAGGAAAACAGCAGACGAACCATATTCAAACTGTAGGCCTAAAATAAAATTCAAAGAATTAAAATATATCCAAGATGGTTATCAAGTCTTCAAAACCAGCCAGTTGAATGCTAAGGAAACAAAATACCTCTAGTCACCTAGAGACCAAGGTAGGCCTTGGCGTTCGACCTTCGAACATAAGAATATAACCGGAAATTATTCTTACGTTCAACCTGATTTCTGGCTACGGTTAAATAGCCACGTCGTAAAACATAAAGGGCTTTCAACCGAAAAGGAATTTTATTAATTGTTATCAAAAACATAAAGAATAGATCGTAAAAAGAAACTCGACGGGGATTTAAACCAACAAACCCTCGCACAGAAGTCAAACATGCCACCATTCTGCTACACCGCACTGTGATAGCACGTCGCCTATAGGTAGGCCTACACATGTAAGGCTGTTAACTGGTTGAACGTAACAAAAATTTCTTGTCATTCTTACGTTCAAACGTAAAACTAATTTTACACAATTCCAAACGTTAGAATAGTTTCTTGCCATTCTAGCCACGAACCTATGAATATACACTCTGTAAATTATAGGCCTTGGCCTAGGGCCTACTGCACTTCGCTTACCCTACACTTAACAGGGTTAATACTATGAATACCAGCAGGCAAAAGAACCATAGATCATTGGCCTAGGCCTAGCCTGGGTCCTAGTGGGTATTAGGCCTAGGCTAGGCTAGGCCTACATTGAGGCCTAATCTGCAGGTCTAGGCTACGCCTGGGCTAGACCTTGGGATGGCTAGGCCTAGGCCTTTAGTCCTAGGGCCTATGAGTGAATAAAATCGAATTACGCCTAGGGGTAGGCCTAGGCCTAACGCAGACCTAGGATAGAGCATAGGCCTAGCCCTATAGGCCTAGGCCTACCTGTTAGTAGGCCTAGGCCTAGTTTTCATTTAATAGGCATAGGGCCCTACTAGGCCTAGGCTACCTAGCTCTGACATAGGCCTAGCTAGCCCTATTTCTATCGAAACTAGGGCCGAGGACTAGGCCCTAACTCACAGCATAATAATAATACATTGGGAAACGTCTCTATGCCCTTGGACGTTAAAAGTGGGGTTATGATTTTGAGCCTCCTAGTTCATAGGCCTAGGCCTAGGGTATTCTATCAAGTGACCGGGCTAGGCTCCGTAGCATGCTAAACGTAATAACTTATTTACTGTGTGTTTCACGTACCTTTATAATGTCTTAAAAGCTGATAGAAACCCAGTCTTGTGTCTTCATATTTCGTAGCGTCGACTCGTCGTGGCGGTGGTGGCGGTTGGTGATCAGCTGCATGCGGTACCACGCGGATCAGTTAGCGACTATTCAGTTTACCGACTTTTGGATAACTAAATATCGCTCAGTATACTTTTAAAAACCCAAGTTTAAATGCATTTTATAATATTTGTTTGTATTAAACATTTAAAATTACAATTATAAAATATTACTTTATTAGTTACTACCTAATTCCTCTAATAAAAATATTCACTTGACTAGTTTACGTCAACGTTTTCTATTGGCTCATATTTAAAACGATAGGTGGAGGCAAAATCGAATAAAACTTTGATACTTTATAGTTTAATATACCATTTAAATTTTAAATGAATACTGATAATGCATTATAAGTTCAATTGTTGTGAAAATAATTATAAGAAAATATGTAAATACGAAAATTTATCTTTTTTGCGTTTCACAAATTTTCTTTATATACATCATGCAACCATGGTAATAATATATAATATGTTTTGGTTTATTTTGGTATATGTGTATGTTCCGTTCTCTGTAGGCCTATTGCCTTGTTACCTTCTTATTATAATTTTGAATTAGTCTGTCACTCCCCACAGTTAAGAGATGTTCTGGCTTTGTGTTTTTTGTTAGCTTATACTAATTATATTTTGTTTTGTATATTATGGGCTTCTAACAATGTTTTTCCTGTACAACGTGCAGGTGTATTCGTATGATGAAAATAAATAAATACGAAAAAAAATACAAGAAGACAAAGGAAATTAACAATGTTCTGATCGAAGCCTGGCCGATGAATGATTAGTATAAGGTTTCTTGAAAATTATAAAAATTGGTGTACTTTGTCCGGAAGAGCACAAAAATAACAAAACACATATAAGAAGAAAGAAAATAACACCCGGTCATTAAAATTTTTATGAGTATACTTGACAATAAAAAGTTACATTTTAATTTTGTTTTAAATATCACTGATTTGCTGTATCCCTGTATCAATACAATAATAATTATATTGAATGAGGTATAGGCCCACTGAACATCAAAACAATATGACTTGAGTGCGTGGACTCTATATACGAATTATTTTATTTATTTCTCGATTTGGTTAGTCGGGAAACACTCCCGTAGGTGGAATTGTTAATATTTAATACAATTTGGAAATTAAAAAAGTCCGCCCCGATCGGGGTTCGAACCCGAGTCTCCCGCATTCCAGGCAGGCGTCCTACCAACTGAACCACCGATGTTCCATCCATTCAGATCTATAATGCAACTACAATTTGGAGATTAAAATGTACCCGTCTCGGTGGTCCAGTTGGTAGGACGCCTGCCTGGAATGCGGGAGACTCGGATTCGAACCCCGATCGGGGCGGACTTTTTTAATTTCCAAATTGTATTAAATATTATTTTATTTATGTTTGCATATTCAAGTTTTAATTGATTAAAGGTTTTTATTTTACTGGTATTGTTAAAGCTTTTGGTGATTTACTTTGTGCTGTTCATGGAGTCTGTGATGATGTCATTAACATTTGCCGACATCAGTAAGTTGCATGAACACTACATGAAGCTGATTTGATGATATCAACACAATCTGCCGATATCGTCACTATTTTGGTGATATCATTAAACCCAAAATAAACAGTAAAATATATCGTATGGTGATATCGGCATGTTTTGATGATATCATCAGAGATGTTTGCTGATATCACCATAGCTCTAGTGACATCACCATAGCACTTGATGATATCACCATCGAACTTGGTGATATCAGTAAAATTTTAACGATATCATTAAAACATTTTGCCGATAGTTCAAGCAGGGATACAGGAGGCAGAGGGAGGGTATGGTGGGGGGAGGTGTCCCCGACGACGACTGCCGGAGCTCGCCCCTAGTTTCGCGCGAGAGTAAACTTGCCGCCACGTTACCGATACGGGCAGTTAGATTCAATCAACACTTCGCCCTCCCGCATCTTCGAAACACCATGGTAATTTTTACGGCTACTCCAGTCTAGGGGATATGGGGTGGAGGGGCCCATGCTGGTCAGAACCAGCCACGGGTAGGGGAAGAAGGGGGGGGGATTCTCATGTCGCGGTCATCATCGTTCTTGTCATCGTTCTTGTGTCATTGTCGTCGTCGTCAGGGAGTTCGATAAGAAAAGGGGGCAAGGTTCTCGAAGACGATTGTCAGAACACGGCTCTAATTTCGGGGGAGTATAATTCTCCCGTTCTTACAAACCAATTTTTGCGAGATGTACTTTTTCTCTTGAATCGCTTTGTACGATTAGTAGAGCGATGCTCAGGGCCAATTCTACCCGAAGTCCAGGCGGGGGTCAAAACGATTTGAAAACTATTTTAAACCTTCATGTATACGCAGTTCTAGTGTTGTGTGTTGGCAAGTATAGGCTATACTTGCCAACGAGGGAAGTCTCATGAGTACCCGATATTGACAAACTAGTATATTGAACAGAAATACATACATTAATTTAATTCATACAGTTGTAAAATCTATAATGAACAAGGTTCAACGTTGTCCCTGCGCATCGCTTTGAATGAATCCAACGCATGCTAAATAAAACTTATTTATTTATTCTACCCACTCTGTCACAGAAGACCAAGCCAACCCTGCAGGCGCCGACACCATCGACGAGTGAACAATGACCAACTAAAACCGGCATATTAAGTAGGAAACACCGATCAATCAAGCTGGACACGATTCCACCCGCGGACAGCACCAGAATCAACAAGGCTGATTCTGAACAACATGAGAATGTATTGTTCCTCGTTGCTAGGACGGCTCCACAGTCATCGTTCTGCAGATTCTTCTGACTATAGCAGGAATCGAGGGATGGACCTTCTGCTGTGGAAGCAGCACACCATTCTCAAAACACTTGAGATAACTTGCGTGAGACACTAGGGCGCTTCAACCAGTTAGGTCATATTGCGCCGCCTGTAATATTAATTAATAAAATGAGTTTATGTGTGTTTGATGATATTATTGTTCTCTAAGTTCATAAAAGATAAGGTAGTTAAAATGAACACTTATACGATCGTCTAGCCTCCAACCCACATTAGTTTCTTGTTGCCATAGGATTTGTTCTCTTGTCCACCTCAAATTGTGATAATTAGGTGTAAAATACAGAATCAGAAATGGGGTTTCAAGGTGTAATATTTCAAGTTTGGACAAAAGAACGATTTTATTGTAGTTTTAAAGCAAATTCCGAGGTGATGTTACCAGCTGTCATTCAATTCAAATACTTTATTATAAAACAATTATTATCTTACTCAATAACACAGCTTTGTGCATTTTCAACAATTCTATTCCATATTATTTTATTACTACCAGTTTAATCTTCTATTTATTTATTAGAACAATAGCACATTATCACGTGGTTAATTTTGAAATGGTCGCGAATTTCCATAGCTTCACCTTTTACACCTCCTCAAGAGGCAGGTGCAAAAAGTGTAGAAGTTGTTATTACCCTCTGGACAAAAGAACACGTCTTTGGAAGAAATACTGTTATTACACCTGGACAAAATAACGTTTATTTCTTCCAAAAGATGTAAAAAGTGCAAAAGGTGTAAAAATTGGTGGACAAAAGAACAGACCTCATGTCGAAACTAATTTTATTGTAAAAACGCATTGTGAAAAACTATTTTTAATAATAATAATACAAGAAGCCCTATATTTTAATGATTTAAGTTGTTCTAGTTATAAGTTTTGTTTATATATTATTCAGCCAATTTATCTTAAGGGTGTGAAAAGGAAAGGCACATGTTGGTCAGAACCAGTCATGGATAGGGGAAGGAAAGGGGTAGTTCTCACGTCGCGGTCGTCATCGTCTATGTCATCGTTCGTGCTGTCATGGTCGTCGTCATCGTGGAGATCGTCAATGAGAGGGGGAGGTGTCCCCGACGACGATAGCCAGAGCTCGCCCCTCGTTTCGGGTACTAATTGACTATCATTCTTACAAGCTGATGTTTGCGAGAAAGACTTTTTCAATTGAATCGCCTTTTACGATTAACAAGCCACGCTCTGGGTCAATTCTACCCCCGGGCCCAGACTGGGTAAGGAGAGTCCCATGCTGGTCAGATCTAGTCACGGGTAGGGGAGGAGAAAGGAATTCTCACGCCATGGTCGTCATAAATAAATAAATAAATAAATAAAAATAAAACCGTATTAAGAGTCTATCCTGGGTCCATTAACTTGGCTCAACCACCAATGAATTTTGCACACTTTTTGCACAATTTTGCACAACCAATGTCGATTTTTGCACAAGCAACAACAAAAAACAACAAAAAAAATCCCAACCGCTGGCGACACAAGGATCAACAATGCTAGTAACAGAGAGAACTGAGCCAACCCTGTCGACGCTGCCGCTACCGACGAGCGAGCATTGTCCAAACACAGTTAGGTATTTCAATTAGGAAACACCGACCCAACTTGTTGGACACGATTTCAACACCGGGCGACTCCAGGATCAACAAGGCTAACAACAGAGAGAATGGATTTAGATTATGATAGTGACTTACTGTATTATCTTTGATTACAACATAGATTTTATAATTAGTTTCGGACTAAACAATTTTTTAATTGCATAATTGATATTCGAGACGATGAGCGGTGATAGTAAGGGTGCTAGGGCGCTTCAACTGAATGTGTCATATTGCGCCGCATGTGATATTGATAGTGAATAAATTGATCGAGTTTGTTGATTGTTGACGATGAAATATTATTGTTTTCTAAGATTCTAACATAAAATGATATAATTATTCGATAATTTTTTTATACGGCGCATCAACAGTTCGTTCACAATGCGCCACTTTAGCCTAGGATGTGGCGAGGAAAGTGGGGTTTCTCACGTCGCGGTCGTCATCGTCTAAGTCATAGTTTGTGTTGTCATCTTCGTTGTCGTCGGGGAGGTCGTCAAGGGGATGGGGAGGGATCCCCGACGACGACTGCCAAAGTTCGCCATTAGTTTTTCATTTTATTTTAAATAATCATTATTAAAAAGGAAGTGCAAGTGAAGTCTTGGTTACCAGCTAATAGTTTGTTGTAAAACAGCCAGCATTCCTCTTAGTCAAACATAATCGAAACCATAACAACTGGTTCTACTTAGTGACACCATGCTTGATGTGCTTAGCGCGTACCTTCCGATGTAACCACACCACCATTGTTTCTAATAACTAGGAAAACGCTTAAGTCCCGCCGCGTTGTTGGATGAGCGTAATTGGTGCATTGAGCTGCCATGTGTTATGCGGATTTTCTGTTGTTATGTGAAAAAATTAGTACTAAGTTGAAGATTTTTTTAAAATTAAATTAAATTAAATAAAAAATAAACTTTAATTTTTAATTTTTTTAATTAATCTTATGAATATTAAAAAATTGAAAAACGAAATATTGCGATTTTTATAAGAAAATAAATATTCGATTGCGCTTAAATTTCACACGAATATATAAATACATAAAATTAAGGTTCTGTGAAAAAAGTATTACAATAAAATAATGCATGTAGGTGTTATAAGTAAAAAAATTGTTTTAAAAAAGAAAAAACCCACAAAATTTATATTTTCATGAAAAATAATTTTTCGATTGCGCTCAAATTTCACACGATTACCTAAATTAATAAAATTAAGGTTCTGTGAAAAAATCATTAAAATCGGATAAAGCATGTAGGTGTTATAGGCTGAAGAATTTTTTTAAAATCGAAAAAAATCGTAAAATTGCAATTTTCATGAGAAATAATTTTTGATTTCGCTCAAAAACGTGGC
This sequence comes from Sweltsa coloradensis, assembly GCA_024449915.1. NCBI lineage: Eukaryota > Metazoa > Arthropoda > Insecta > Plecoptera > Chloroperlidae > Sweltsa > Sweltsa coloradensis. The sequence continues at coordinate 11,144 of JAMZAV010003205.1, read as the reverse complement.
AGTTCTAAGTTCAAAGATTTTGAAGGCCTCCATAAAATTTCATCGCAAACGGAGTATCGGTTTAGCCGGAATCGTGCTGACAAACACACAAAAATACAGAAAAAAAAGAAAGAAGGAAAGAAAAAAAAACATTCCGGATTTTTTTCTCCAGTGTAGTGAAATGGAATCTTCGCTTCGCTCGCTTCGCTCATCCAATTACACAAACTTTTGGCCTTGAGCTATTCCTGCCATATTGCTTTCAAAATAAAATACGCTGATTACTAACAAGACGTGTGAGAAACTAGGGCGCTTCTACCAGTTAGGTCAAATTGCGCCGCCTGTGTTTTAAAAATTAACTGAATGATTTAGGGTTTAAGTTCAAAAAAAAAAGAAAATGATAGAGATGAGAGTATTGGCATAAAAACAAGATTTATTTGAATAAATGTGAATAAGAGGATATATGACTTGCGTGTTAAGCAGATTCCTGTTGCTCGGCCAACTGACACCACAGCTGTTACAATTGTTGGTAGTTGTCAAGCAAGCGGAACCATAGAGCTCTGCAGTAACACTTTTCAAGAACTTAATTTAAATAATTTTAAAATATTAAATAAAATAAAATAAATAAAAACTGGGTCATATTTAGAATCTACCCACTCAGTCATAAAAACTGATTTCCAGTTGTGGATACTAAACCATAGCGACCAAGCCAACCTTGTAGATCACGACGTAATCGACGAGTGAGCGATAACCATAAAAAAATCGTTGTTTTCATAGGAAATATGGCAATCAGTGCAATGAACAGTGCGAACACCCGCGGATCAACGCCAGAATCAACAAGGCCGATTCAGAACAATTCTTTAAATTATAATGTGCCTTCGTTGCTAGGACGGCTCTAAAGTCACCGTTTACAAATTCTTAAACCAACAACTGATGAACTAAGGTCTAAATCAGAAGTTTAAAAACTTCTGCTTATAGCGGGAATCAAACCCTGGACCATTTGATTGGAAGCAGAGATGCTAACCACAAGACCAACAAGCCACGGGAATTGATTTTAGGGTTTTTGGATCTTCTTAAATTAAAAAGTCTAAAATTGACCACATTCGTGGATTGATCCTGGCTGATAAACATAAGATCTACGACTGTAGAGCTGTCAATGTAGCCTATACTTTATTGACAAGTATGTAAAGTTTCATATACGTCGGATTCTTACCGACCGAGCGAATAGCTATGTGCCAACTGCCAAATGTGTCGTTCAGGGGACGTCGTCGAGGGGAGGCGACGAGATCCACCAAGACGACAACCAGTGCTCGCCTCTAGTTGCGGGAAGAAATAAACTCCCCTTATTACTAGCTGATGTTTGCTGTTGTCTTGTACGAGTCGGTGGAAGAAAACCCTAGGCTAATTCTTCCTCTGACCCAGATTGGGGTTAATTTTATTTACTTAATTTATTTACTTATTTATTTAACGTTTATCCTATTTAGTTATTTAAACTGATTTACAAAGGAGGACAACTAAATAAATCTTATTACATTGATGCAGACCCACCAATGAACTACATTTAAGTATGTATTTGCAATAGTATTATTACAACAATGCATTGAAACTCAACAAATTTGGTAACAAATAAAAAGGATAATAAATTCATTATTGAATGAATCAAATATAAAAAAGGTTGTGGCCTTGTGACTGTCGTTTTAATTCAAATGACGGCTAGGGCAAGGTGAAATAAAATAAATAAATAAATTCGCTTTTCGAAGTCTATTCACTCAGTCACAGAACTGATTTTCAGCGTTGGACATTCGTTTTGGTTTAATTGGTTCAAGGACGCGTCTACCGTTAGGTCATAATACACCACTCTAGCCTAGGGGATATGGGGAGGAGGCGCTCATGCTGGTCAGAACCAGCCACGGGTAAGGGGAGGAAAAGGGGGGTTCTCACGTCGAGGTTCTTCATCGTCGTTGTCATCGTTTGTTGTGTCACTGTAATCGTCATCGGGTAGGTCGTCAAAGGAAAGGGAGGTGTACCCGACGACGATTTCAGAGCTCGTCTCTAGTTTCGGGGAGTAAAATACTCCCCTTGCATGTACTAGCTGATGTTTGCGAGGTGAAGTTTTTCTCTTGAATCGCCTTGTACGATCAGCAGAGCCATGCTCTGGGCCAATTCTACCCTGGGCTCAGACGGGGTTGATGTTAGTTAAATTTAGTTTATTAGTTAAGAGTTTGTTTGGATCATTCCCCTGCCTGTCTCGCAGTCTTCAACGACATGTGCGATTAGAAATATTTCCTCCCCCCTGCGTCGTAGCACTACGTTCATTGGAGCCGAAGATAAATGTCTGTGCATTTATTTTTCTTTGCGTTTGTTATATATGCAATTACATGCATTTAGATACGTCATTATATTTCATGAAGTGTGTATATTATCTTTCACTGGGATGCAGGTTGTCAAGCAATTTATTACTTTAACAATGCCAATCGTCCATACAAACACGGATTCCTGGCGTTCGTTATTACTAAAGCTGGATAAATGGAACCAAAGACGACGTGAGAAACTCGGGCGCTTCAGCCGTTTAGGTCATATTGCGCCGTTTGTGATATTGAAAATGAAATTAGTTGATGAAGTGTCTAATGATTATTTTGTTTTCTAAATTAATAAGAGAAAACAAAATGATGACAAATTATTTTTATTATTTGTGGTTGTTTGTCACCGTTATCATACGATGAAAGTTATTCCTATGATTGGGAGAGATCTAATTGCGTGCGCAGGCATCGTATTCCGGCCGGATAAAACCAAAGTAATCATTTATGTTTAACTAAATGTTTTAAGTTTCTTTGGATTAAGGGTTCTTAAACAGTGATTTCAAAGTGCGCTACTGAATGTTCGAACTCAGGACCAGACTAACACAAAGTTCAAACTGGAAGTAGAGTTAACACGGTATTGCTTGCGACTCTCACGCTACTGTGTGAATAACACTTTTCACGTAAGGATGGCCGGTGTAGGTTACTAACCAGATTATTAGGGTGCTAGGGTAACTGATAAGAAGGTTCCTCAACTTCATTAATTGGGAAACACTCCCGTAGGTCCTGATACCCCGCTGAGATTGATTGTTTAATTCCTGGATTGATGTCCATATGATAAGGGAATGCCCGAGGGCTGTTACAGAGGACTCACTACCAGCATTTGCATTAACTACTGAAGAAAACCTCGGGGAAAACTTTCAGTCAGGATTGCCGGTGGTGGGATTCGAGCCCGTGACCTCCCTCATCAGAGTCTCACACGCTACGTATGACTATCTCTTTGCTCAGAGTTGGAGTGATCTCGGAATTACTTGCGACTCGCACGCTACCTGGTGAGGAATTGAGAGACTAGCGTGCTTTGTAGACAATTTCTCAAACTAAACTTTGCACACGGATCTCGTAGATTTTCCTACAAATCGTCACCCTAGTAGGCCTACTTATTTGTGTCATATCCACTTTTCGTTTTTTTGGAGTAAGATGTTTTAGAGTTATTGTTATTGGATATTGCTTAACGTCTCATATTAGAGTTATTGTTAGTCTTTGTTGCTATTAGATAAGAATATGGTTAAATATTTAAGTTAAAGCAGTGTTAGAGCAATGCCAGCTTGTGCAACCTGCATCAGACACTACCATATCTTAGTGCTTATTAATTGTGGCATATCCAATTTTCATGTATACATATAAGTGGATATGGCACAAATGAGTATACCGAACCAATTATCTAGTTTGATGAAATTTAAGTTCCATATTAATAGGAAATGCTAATATTATGCAATTGCATGCCCTACAAAAAAAAAACTATGAAATACCTTTCATATAACCATTTGAAGATAATTGCAACAAAATTGCTAAGATTCAAGCATAAACACAATGTTGGCAATTAATCAAAGTTCAAAACGATTTTTCCCCTATATTTGATCATTTTTGTTAACTAGGAAAACGCTTAAGTCCCGCTGCGTTGTTAGATGAGCGTAATTGGTGCATTGAGCTGCCATGTGTTATGCGGATTTTCTGTTGTTCTGTGAAAAAATCATAACTAAGTTGAAGATTTTTTTTAAATTAAATTAAATTAAATTAAAAATTAACTTAAATTTTTAATTTTTCTAATTAATCAAAATTTTAAAAAAGGAAAAAATCGTAATATTGAAATTTTCTTAAGAAATAATTATTCGATTGCACACAAATTTTACACGAATATATTAATTAAAAAAATTAGGGTTCTGTGAAAAAATCATTACAATAGGATAAAGCATGTAGGTGTTACAAGTCAAAGAATTGTTTTAAAAAAAGAAAAAAACGTAAAATTTCGATTTTCATGAGAAATAGTTTTTTGATTGCGCTCAAATTTCACACGAATACCTTTATTCATAAAATTTAGGTTCTGTGAAAAAATCATTAAAATCGGATAAAGCATGTAGGTGTTATAAACTGAAGAAATTTTTTAAAAATCGTAAAAAATCGTAAAATTGCGATTTTAATGAGAAATAATTTTTTGATTGCGCTCAAAAACGTGGCAGCTCTTGGTTCAGAGATTTCGAAGGCCTCCATAAAATTTCATCGCAATTGGAGTATCGGTTTAGCCGGAATCGTGCTAACAGACACACAATAATACAGAAAAAAAAAAAAAAAACATTCCGGATTTTTTTTCTCCAGTGTAGTGAAATGGAATCTACGCTTCGCTCGCTACGCTCGCTACGCTCATCCAATTATTTTACAGGATATTGTTAGTCGGCATTTTTGCCATAGGAAAATAATATTTTTCAAAATGTTGGCTTAACGGTGTATTTAGTTATGTATTTTTGAGCCACTTTCATCAGAAGTTACCATTTTATTTTTGCTTATTTTTGCCTTAGCCATCTTAATTTACTTTCTAAATCTCACTTTGATGTTTCTCAATTTCATTAATCGGAAAACACTTAAATAAGTTTAATAGATTTTATGTAAATCAATCCAGAAATTTTAAAAAAATCAGATATACATAATATAATATAAATAAATATAAAAATATAATATATATATATATATATATATATATATTTTGAAACGTTGGCCTAATGTGAATAAACGTGGCATTATAACCGAAAAACCTAGTTCATTAATATATATATATATATATGTATATATATATATATATATATATATATATATATAATATATATATATATATAAATAATATAATATAAAATATAATATACATAAAACTCATTTTGATGGATATGACACACACATTTTAAAAATATTCACGTTTCTCTGCAAATGTTTGTGTCATATCCAATCAGAAGTGAGGTTTTTAAGGTTATTTAGTAACAGTAAGTATGCCATTTTAAGTGAATAACATGAATATTAACTACTTGATATCAGAAAACTAAATCCAGCATCAAGTACAGTAAAATCAGTTAAAATCATACATTCAATTTTCAACCCTCATTTTGTCCTTGCACGAAAATGCGGATGTTACACAAATAAGGTCACGAAGCCCTGAAGTACGACGACATGAGAAACCAGGGCGCTTGAACCGGCTGGGTCGTATTGCGCAGTCTGTGTTAGTAAGTTGATAAAATTAATTTATTGTGTTTGATGATTGTATTGTTATCTATGTTAATGAAAGAAAAGAATATGATAGAGATGATAGTGAGTGCAAAAAAAAGCAATTTATTTGTTTAAAAAAATTAATGAATGATCAATGAAAATGTGTAAAATTATAAATTTAGATAGATTGTCGCCGTCAACATAATATGATAGAAGACTCTAAATCACAACCTTCCTGTTCTTTGACACGTTTCCGCTGTGTTGAGAAATGTTTTAAAACAATGTGAGACAGGACAAATCAACGAACCTTTCACGTCTGGTTGTCTGAGCGCGGAACTTGGTTGGCGACTACATCAACTGAAGCCGTGGACACCTGAAACAAGACAAGAATAGGGAGACTTAGATTGGAAGGATTTGTTTATATTTTTTGGATGAAGGGTCGTCAACCGTTAAGTCACAATGCATGTAACGCCGCCTGATACATTTTATTTTTCCTATCGTTACATGATTGTTGTTTATTTGATTTTTTTTGGTTAAGTTTAGTTTATAGACGAAGGAAATGGAGCATTGATATTGAAAACTAAAAGAATATTTAAAGATTTAAATTAAAAATTAAAAGTTTTTTTTGTGAATTAAATTTGCTTGAACAAATTACTTCGAATGAGAAATGAGAAGTTAGTTTGTTGCCGTTATCATATGATATAAGTTCATTATATTACTCGGAGAAACAAGTTGTGTGCGCGAGGCATCGTGTTTGGTACATTCTGCTGTAAAATTATGGACGATTAGAGGTAATTTGTAGGTAAATAACTCGGTAAATCACTATAATAGCTATATAGCATACAAAAGTACCCCACTGTGTTAAGCACTTATACAACTCTACCTTGAACTCTTAACTCTGAGTTATATCAATTTTAACTAACATTTACTTCTGAAATGACTCCACATACACAACACAACAATACACAAGAAATCCAATCACTGACACATTCCCGATGCTGACTCAGCTTAACGGTGGAGTTAGTTTTGGTCACAATATAATACAAATCTTATTCTTTACTCTAATTTATATGGATTAAGGGCTCGACAACTTAGGTCATAATGCACTACACTTTCCAAAGGGATATGGAGAAGAGGGGCCCATGCTGGTCAGAACCAGCCACGGGTAAGTGGAGGAAAGGGTTTTTTCACGTTGCGATCGTCATTGTCTTTGTCATCGTTCGTTGCGTCATTGTCATCGTCGTCGGGGAGGTCGTCAAGGGAAGGAAGAGGTGTACCCGACGACGATTGCCAGAGCTCGCCTCTAGTTTAGGGGAGTAATACACTCCCTATTAGATCGTGGTAGCTTTGGTAAAGAACATATTGAAAAATTAAATTAAATAATTGAAAATTGCATTTTATTAGGAAATGATTCAATTTAATTAATTAAAAGGCGGTTAAAAGCAATATTTTAATTAAACTTCTAAACTGCGGGGAAGCCGCGGTCTAAAAGTTCGCTTTTTTAATTACGTTCTCTCCTCGTGGAGAAGTGACCAAAGAAAGCCCGGAAAACTCGATTTTTACCGACAACATTAATGTCGTATAGAATCTTTGGTCGGGCCCCGGGCCCAGACGGGGCCAGAGCTCGCCTCTAGGTTCGGGGAGTAATATACTCCCCGCCTACTAGCTGATGTTTGCGAGGTGGAAACCACAAAACCGATTAAAACACGACGGCGTAAGAAACTAGGGCGCTTCAACCGGTTAGGTCATATTGCGCCACTCCAGCCTAGGGGCAGGCAAAGATGGCGGCAAGTGCGGGGGTGAGGTGTGGGTCGCTCCGAATTTTAATTATTTTTCTGATGTTTAGAGTTATTGTTTTACAGTGTAAAGTGCGTCAAGTGACCAACAACATCTTCGAAGAGGCGCTCGTGCATGGATATCCTGTAGAAGGTATGTTAGTGTCCTGTAAATGCATAATATCGTCTTCTACATTGTGCTGCAATGCTTTTACGAACAATATTCGACCTGCCTCCACCCTCACCCCCGCACTCTCGTTGTCGCGAACCAAGGCACGGTCAGCCAGGCGTCGGGGACGCAGCCTCTCGAGGTATGCGAAGCTTCCGGTGTCGGGTGGCGGTGTCGGCGCGCTTCTCATCGCACTTGCCGGGGACGTGCAGCTCAACCCTGGCCCGCGGAGGAACAACCCCCGGCCGTGCTCCAGTGGCGCGCCGTCAGTGTCCACGCATACACGAGAGCAAGACAACGTCTCACTGTACTACACGAACGCGAGGAGTATGGCAGACGTCAAATTAGAACAATTCAACACCTACTTTGCTGACAACACTGACTTCGACATTATCTGCGTAACTGAAACTTGGCTACACTCAGAAGTATTTGAAAGTGAAGTGCTCGATGACTCTCAGTACAATGTCTACCGGCGTGACAGGCTACAAACGGATGGAGTCTTCAAAAAAGGAGGTGGGGTAATGATCGCTATAAATTCAAATCTTAATTCTAGAAGACGGGAGGACTTGGAAACTCCAAATTGCGAAGTTGTTTGGGCGGAAACTCAACTTGGACGTAACTCGAGGCTGCTGACTGGCTGCGCATACATTCCTAACCCGACGGATATCACAACTGAGGAAATACAAGACATGCTGACCTTGATCAATTCTAAAACAAAACCTGGGGACACTGTGTTACTGTGCGGAGATTTCAACATGCCCAATATACACTGGAAGTCTAGCAGTGAGCTGCCTTGTGATCGTCACATGACACCTGTCACGGTCTCACACCCCCGACCGTTAGATACTGCCTTCCTCAGTGTTATCGAAGAAAACGATCTCACACAGTACATACCTTTCCCCACGCGCCAAAACAACTTCCTTGACCTGCTATTCACAAACAACCCCGACGTATTACTCACTATCTCGCACACCACTCCAGCTGTCAACTCCGACCATGTGCCCTTTCAGTGTCAACTTTCACTACCAACCCGCATTCAACCCCAAGAACTCAACCGCACGCCACCGGTTTAACTGGAAGAAGGCCGACTACCGTGATCTCTCGGCTGCCCTCAGGGATAGCCCATGGTCTCGCCTAGACATCTGTCACGACGTTAACGCCAAATGTGATGTATTCTACGATATCATCAACAGCGCAATTAGTGCAACTGTCCCCGTGTTAAAAGTAAACCCAACAAAATACCCATGTTGGTATGACAACGAAACTGTTAACGCACTCAATGCCAAAAACCGTGCCTACCGCAAATGGAAACACACACCCACCATGGACAATAAAATAGAACATCAAGTCAAGCGAACATTTTTCAAACAATTAAAGCAACAAAAAATATAACCAATACATGTACAAAGTAGACTCATCAACCATGCATGACCCCAGTTCGCTTTGGAAATTTGTTAGAAGAAAAACCAAAACACCTCGTGTGCCAACGGAAGTACAATACAATGGTCGCAAAGCCAACGACCCAAACACCTGCTCTGAACTATTTTCCTCCTTCTTCAAAACCAAATTCCAACCAACCAATGTAGTGCTCCTTTGCCTGCAGTTCCAACTTTTACCAACGAAAGCATATCAAAATTAACTTTCCGCTCTTCGGAAATTGAGAGGCAGCTACAATCTTTAAAACTAGGCCGGTCGACGGGTCCAGACGGCATTCCTGGAGATGTCCTGACACATTGCTGTCGTCAGCTATCTAATCCTCTAGCGGACATCTTAACCATGCGTTAGAATCCGGTATTTTCCCTACTCGGTGAAAATGTGCACACGTTACCCCAGTACTTAAGAAAGGGAGTCGATACAATGTGTCAAACTATCGACCAATCTCGCTGCTCTCCGCTATTTCCAAAGTGTTTGAGGGACTTGTGCACAAGAGGATATACAGCCACGTGGCCACGTGTCTCGCGACCGAACAGCATGGATTCGTGAAACGACGGTCGACTGTCACAAATCTTGCTGAATATACTAATTACATAGCAGAAAATATGGACAGAAAAACACAGGTTGACTCCATATACACTGACTTCTCTTGTGCGTTTGACAGCGTCAGCCATCAGCTACTGCTACACAAACTCAAAGGCTACGGAATCTGTGGAAATCTGCATGCATTACTGACCAGCTACCTCTCAAACAGACAACAAATAGTAAAGGTTAATTCAGGCACATCATCCACTGAACATGTGACGTCTGGCGTCCCACAAGGCTCTATCCTTGGCCCTTTACTATTTGTGCTCTACATTAACGACCTCCCGGCTTGCTTCAAATACTCCAAATCAATCATGTACGCAGACGACGTTAAACTGTTAGGCCTATTCTTCACGAATCAGACTGCGATCTCCTACAACTTGATATTCTCTCTCTCTCGGACTGGTGTGACTTGTGGAAATTGAACTTAAACATATCTATATGCAACATCATAACCTTCACAAATAAAAAACAAAGTGTTTTATATACATACAAGCTGAACGGCACAAACCTTGAACGGGTCAATATTATCCAAAGACCTAGGTGTAATAATTTCAAGTGAGCTAACATACAACAAACATGTCAATAACATAGTCCCGAAAGCATACAAACTGCTAGGTTTCATTAAAAGAAATTGCCTCAAGGACTTCAAACCGTCAACTCTACGTCGGATGTTCGTGTCGCTAGTACGTCCCCAAGTTGACTACGCCACTGTCATCTGGAACCCCAACGACTCTCACAAAACAAACACAGCCACAGTAGAAAAAGTACAGCACAGGTTCATAAAACTGTTATGCTACAAATCCAACACAGAATACCACCGCGACAATTATCCAACTCAGTGCCGGGAACAGAACTTGATGAGTCTTCAAGTTAGGAGACAAATCAGTGACCTAGTATTTCTGTACAAAATAGTGCCATAACAATTACGACGCCGATCTCCTATGTAATGTTAACTTCCGTGTGCCGTCCAGAGAAACTCGAAACCACGAGATGTTCAAAATACCTAAGAGCAGAATTAACGTCCACAAATACTCGTGCCTGAACCGAATTCAAAGTACTTATAATTCCATATCAAAAGAATGGACATTCACAACATGAACTGAAGAGAATTCAAAACCTCTTGTATTACATCCTGTGACAACTAAACTCTTATGTTTACACACACACGCACACGCACACGAACACGCACACGCACACGCACACGCACACGCATACGCATACGCATACGCACACGCACACGCACACGCACACGCACTGATCATGTATCTAACTGTATTTATACTCATTTTATGAAATGTTTTGCTATCAATTTAATCTATGTTATATTTAGTGTAAGCTTATGTATTATTATATTGCACTAGTGGGACAATAGTCCTGTTGCTAATAAAGATTTAATAATAATAAAAAAAGTTAGGTCATAATCTTGAATTCCGTGACCACTTTTTCGCAAGGATGGTTTGACGATTGATTTGACTACTATAGACCATTTAGAAAAAATAAGCTCCCATGTCCCTCCCAAAAATCCCGGCATTTTTTTACTAGAGGCCAAAATCCAATATGGCTGCCGGGCACACTCTTGAAAAATAAAATTTTGAACCAGAGCAAGTAGATCTCATTCAAAAATTTTTTGTTTGACAAATTTTTGATATTAAAAAT